>JBBPSW010000009.1:0-16296 GCA_038093775.1 Butyriboletus pseudospeciosus | reverse complement strand
TCGTCTCCAGCAAAGCAGCCCCTGGGAGTGGTGTAGTAGCGACAGATCCCCCGCGACTTGGATGTCACAGGACGATCCATGTAGGCATCGACGGTGTGGACGTCGTCAAGAGCAAAGATGAGCGTGTGCGCAGTGCGAGTGGACCTTGCAATCGGTTGCATCACGCTTTCCCACGGTACACCCAACATGTCCCTCTCGTCGACGTCCACCATCAAAGGTCAGCTCCACGCCGCCTTGGGTTCAAAGGCGACGGGCTATTTCAATGCCCTGAGCCAGTTCGTGTCTGCTCGAATATCGAGACAGGAATTCGAGGATTCTGTTCGCCAAGCCCTCGACGCACCAAACCTAGGTCTGTCCGTGCATCGCATCGCCATCGACGTGTAGCTGAGCCCGTCGCAGTCCAACTGCACAATTCCTTGATCATCTCTCTGTTTGACTTCACGGTTCATCGAAGACCACCCACGCCGCCCCCAGACGCCCCAAAGCAGCCCCCTCGCAAGCGGCGTAGAATTCTCCCGTACCAAGGGCCCGATGATGTAGATGGCACACTACGATCAAATAGACTCAAGCGATGGACTGTCTCCTTAGGCAGACGCGAACGAGACAGAGTACGCAACCTTTCCTCGCAGTCGAGTGCCCTAGAGCGCCCGCGACCACGCAAAGACATGGATGAAATTGCACGAGACAGAGGCGTAGTTCTTCTTCCAGAACGCGGTGGTGAGTCAGTGCCACCTTATTTCCCCTCTCCCAGTCAGCTTCTTCCATTGTAGATCCCCCGGGCTGCCGTCCGCAACTTCATCTCGCTTCTATATCCAGGGCTCCGACGTTGCAACATATATCCGACAGACTCAATCTTATATCTGCCCAGCACAATCTAGGCGCGCCATCTCGCACTGTGGCATCACTCATGATGCTTGCGTTTGAAGTAGGCGTTCCACGAGTCTAATCTGATGGTACTAAAACTGCGACAGGCAAAGCTAAAACAACTTATCACTCACGCCCTCTCTCTCACTTCCACTTCTCATGCAATAGCATCTATCAACCCTTCTGCTCCGCGCTCAAACAATCGAGTTCTCACCGCATCTTCCTTCGACTCACTCTTCACGCTCTCCCCTGCTGTGCTTCCCAACCAATCCGCAGCAGCCATGAGGTTGGCAATAGGTGAAAACGAGGTCATGGATGACGAAGATATCGTCCTTCTTAAAGATCGAGAGGTTCGGGACCAACGATGGCAGATTCTTGCCCTCCTTGGCGAACGAAGTACAGTGAAAGAGGCTCTTAGGCAATTGCGGTGAAACTTCAACGGTGCGGAATATATATGCGCGTCCCCAGATGACGAGGATTATGAACCCAAGAACCATTATACCATCGCAAGGCGGTGCTTACTCCTGGGAGCATATATGCGCTATCACTGGTTTGTCCGTGGTGTTGTGTGCAGACCAGAGACTTCTCCACATCGGAGAAATTCCAGCCGTTGCACGAATAAAGCCGTGGATGGTGTAAATTTAAATGGAAATCTAGTCTCCTGCAAAGTTTCGAACACGAGGGGGCCCAGCTTCATGATAAACGCCAGTTTCCAAAGAGTCGACATATCCGCATACAGCTCGTTGTACAATTCAAGACGATATCTCTATGTCCTCCTGTTTTCTCTTTCTACTCTTTTCCCGTCGCATGTCGAGGTTCTCGAACTTGGATTTCCATTCTTCCCTCATACTAGCATGTTTCTTCGATCGACTGTCCTCATTTCGTTCTCGCTCTTGATCCATGGCCTGTCCCTTCCCCCACAAGCGGTTTGCCCAATCATCGATATCCTTGTATGCATTGGCGTCCTGAATCTCACGACCAGTGGATTCGTACGCGATTGTCTGTAGTTCCCGAAGGGTGAGACAGTCCATGAAGGAGCGTTCTGACGATCGGAATATCTTCGTAATTCGGGGGAAGCGTAATTCATAGTACTTTCTAAATTTCAGCCGGCGATCAATGTTATTGGAAAGACGTGCCAACCTTGCTGCTTGGACTTTTCGTGAACCCAGCGCCGCATAATTCAACTAGAATTGGGGTTCGGAGAAGGACCGTTGGCTGGGGAAGCGTCTGAAGTATCGAGTACGAATATGAAAGTTCGTCACGAGGCGCCTATCAATTCGTATGGTTGGTACTTCAGATCGGTTGGGGCCTAATGACTAGTGCTCTCACCAATGGCTCGACTGCGTCTGCTCGTACCCAAAAATTAAACTCTTCTAGCTGTTCCCGAGACAAGCCGTACGAAGCAGTGAAATAAACAACAAAATGGGGTTTAACTGTGGGCTACGAAAGGGTTCGATCGTCCTTGGATGAACGTATATCAACCAAGAGAACTTACATTAGTTGAACACTGAGAATGATTGCCAAATGCGCCAACGTAAAACCTTGTTAGCGTCGTGGGACGTACTGAGGCGCTTTTAGATGTATTGGCCACAGCCGGACCAGGATGGTACCTACCTCGGAGCTCCCTTGCGCGATCCTTTTCCCACGAAGCAGCAATCACAACAAGATCAATAGTGTCCCCGTATCCGGGAATATAATCTTTCTTTAACTGTCTCCATTGAATGTAAGCATCAGAGGTTTCAATATATTCATGTACCTTGACCCAAGGCAACCTCCAGTCTCCATACGTGCTTTCCCCCGATTTAAGAACCAATCCCTCTTGCTTGTCCGCTATGCGCTGTGCCCATATTTCTCGAAGATTATTGGTGGCGCTCTCCATACATGTCTCTAGGCCACTAGATACCACGGAGCGCTCAGCGATCATGGCCTGGCCTGGTATTTCCTGGATGACGCCTTCAAGCATGGAACGCCGTACTGAGTATGGCACATTCAGAAGTGAGGCACCTCCGAGGAGAAGAACGTCGAAAAACACGAGAGCGAGGTGGAGAGATTCCGTAGAGGAAGAATGAAGAGAAGGACACGAGTCCCTATTCATGTAAAAAAGAACTGTCCTTGTCGATCAGAGTTGAAGATGCTCACAGGGGCTGCAAATCATTTGACTCTCCCTTGGATAAGTTCATAGTTGCTCGAGCTCCTTTGGCCGTACTACGCACGATACCTCGTATCCGCCAAAATTCTAGTACATGCCTTTCAATATTCAAGATGTCCGAGTCGAATGTTCGCACTGACCGTCGATGACATTCCTCTCCCCTGAGAACGCAACCATCTCGGCATCTAAAACAATGTCCTGCTTTCCTATTCCTGCTAACGCCGCTTTGATGATTCTACCTCCGAAGTTTAAATCGAGGTGACAGCGTGAGGACCATGACACCTACGAGTGCACGGCGATGCGATCCAACGTTGAGTCCCGTTTGCTCTTGCTGAATATAACAATCTTCGCTTCTCCGTTCTCGCAGTACCGAACATGGATTTGCGCTCGTTCACCATCATATTTCGTCTCGGCCCAGATCTGCCCATCGGTGTCTAATAATTTGAGAGCGTGAAGGGGGCCCCGACCTTTTGCTGACTTGGGGACCTCTACCGGCACACCCCAGCGTGGATGAGCGGTCACGAGTGTACCGCCTGCCTCGAAACCCATGGCAGCCTCATCCAGCTTTGCACGTACTTTGTACATCTTGATCATAGATCCAGAGGGGTCCCATTCCTTCATGAACTGCTCTCTTGTTAGTACCTGCTTGCTGCGCGTGTTGTAGGTGAGCAAGACCTGACTGGTGATTGCTGGGGGGGGTGCATAAAGCAGAGGACGTAGGTCTTTGAGAATGATCTGAGTGAGGTAGGCAGCATCGGTAGCTGGGAGTGAATCATAGAGAGAGCGTAAAATCGAACATTTGGAACGCTTATTATCGGATGTGGACGCGCTTCCATCGCGAAAGGACTTGTCGGAGAAAAGGGAGGTAGACGCCAGTTCGTCCAGGAGTGCGTCGATGTCTTGAAGGCTCTTGGGTCCAATAGTGTTCTGAACCAATGCGTCAACATGGTCACGACTCGCAGATCACTCCTTAGAAGGCACCTCTGTTCCGGTTACGGCGTATTTAAGGAGCTCCTCGCCAAGGCAGCCGGAAGCAGACTCCAGACTCCAGCCTTTCAGATGCTTCGCACCCCCAGTAAAGACTGTGGACGAGTCCAAGCACTGACCGAGATACCGTGCGAGGAGTGTTTCCTGTAGACCGAACTTTCGTGGGGTATCATCTTCCGGGAAAAGGAGTCGCAACACTGAGGCAGTAGTACCGCGTGGGAGGGGAGAATAATTTCTCCTCAAAGCTTCTATCCACCTGTTGACGACAGTACGAGGAGAGTGGTTTGAAGATGAGGTGGGCTTTTGTGCGCGAGACAACGCGGGGATGCCGGCTATTTCTCGCAGCAGAGAAACGAAGCTAGATCCCAGTGGTTCTAGCGACCTTGCTAGATGCTAACGCCTGGTTCACTCACAACGAGAACGGTATCTGCCTGGTTTCGCCTTGCACTTCCCTGTAATCTGATTGCATTATTGAGAATTTGCTGTTCGTCAGGGGGTCGCAAGTAAACAAGGTCAGGCGAGAGTTTGTGTAGCCCACATGCCGATAGTAACACGTAAATGATATGCCAAGTTGTGAAGAAAAGTGCCGCCTAGCCCGTCAAGTGTCCAATATAACTACTGACTACTAGCACTTCAGGTGCTCATGCAGAGCGCAGGGTATATATATCTGGGGTGTGGAAAGGGAAGGGTATAGATATAAGGGAAATTTAATGGTACAGATGTTCGTGAGACAAGGATAACTTTGTCGGGAGGACAGAAGCGTGAATGCGGTCCTAATTAACTTTGTCTTGCAGTCTGCTGGGGCGAGAGAACCGGAGGTGAAATTGCATCCGTTGGCGGTCGTGGCGATACAGGCAGTCTCATTATGCGACTCTGTCGGTTTCCTCTCTTATTATTGACAGCGATGTTTAGTCCGCGGCTAGCAGCGACATGGGCCGCATGCGACCGCGATTGCATGGTGGGGACCTCGGCTCGGGCAGGTGTGAGAAGTTCCAAGTGTTGAGATGGATTGCTCGAGCGTGTCTGGCTGGATTCCACTGTCGCATCGTTTTCTGTTGTCTCGTTGCCGCTCTCGTACTGGATCGAAAGACTGTCGCTGTCTTCAGAAGGAATTTCATCCGCCGGTGCTAAGAAAGCGACAATCGTGAGGGGTACCCCAAATAAGAGGTGACAACGAACCATGTAGTGTCCTCCCCGCCAAACCGAGAAGCCTGTCCGCCGCCGCATCTGAATACTGTCGACTATTTCGGCGACTGAGCTCGCCGTCATTGTCAGCGTCACCCTCCGTTATGTCGTTCACGGCATCAACATTAAAAACCCGATTGAATTCACCAAGCATCAAGCTGAAGACACCAGCAGGTATGCCAAGTGTAGGACTGAAAACGATGCCGACGTTTCGCATGGTCATTTTGTTCACGGCTGAGTTTTGCACAATGAGGATCAAATGGGCAGTCAGCGCGCGAAGTAAGCTGTAGTTGGCGATCGGCAATGAAGCGATGAGATGGGATAATTCGCGGATGCGCTCTTGCGGCTCCACAAAATCTGGAAGTGGTGTCAACTGCATTCCGGTGCACGAAGACGAGGAAACGGACCCATTACAGAAAGGAATCTCATATGTAATTCGCGCGTTAGAATGCTTGCAGGTAGTTCTCGAAGGAAACTTTTCAGCAAGCCGGCAATAGCGTGGGGGTCCCAGTATTCATCGGATGCTAGAAGGTCTACGTCGCCCTCTTTACAAATAATCAGTACACTACAGCACCAGGACGGGAGGCCCAACATACCAGCGTTAAATCTGTCCCTCACACCCTTGATCACAGCAGAGCTCCCACTTAGGCGATAAATACCCTCCTCTTGCTCGGCCTTTTTTGCTTCCAAGTACTGTATACATCGGAAGACAACCGCTGGTAGACGAGCGATCTCGGCAACATCGAGGGATTCATCCAAAGGTACTCCAAAGACAGCTCGAGGAGCAAACGTCGGGAGCCTGTCGGCAGGTCTCCCGAAGTTCCAGAATGACCTTGACTTGGCCTTTTCTCGTCTGTCACTTGATGAGGTCCCCTCCGTCGGTGCATCCTTGCCGCCGAACTTGTAACCTGTGCGGATAGGGGCGCCACTTAGAGGTCCTGAAATTTTTACCTTCCCGTTCGGATCGCCGCCTCGTGAAGGTGGGGAGCCAAGATCGGGCGAGGAGGCACGTTCAGGGAATGCGGCCATGGTGGGTGAACCAGACACTGCTGCCAAGCCAGGGTGGTATGACTTCTTGTCTCGTCGAGCCTCCCGAGACCGACCAGATTCAGGTGTGCTCTGCTCTTGCTTGGGATACGCCACTCGTCGGTCAATGTCTGTATAATGACCCAGTTCCGAGCTCGATCTGACCGTTACCAAGCCCTGACTAGCAACTTCGAGCGGTGAGGTCGTGGGTAGGGAACTTGACAGCGGGGGTTCGGCGCGCTCTATAAGCTTTTTTGCATACTCTTCATGAGCGGAGTGATCCCGGTCTGTGTTGATAGTGCACACAGATTTTGTTGGACTGGAGGAATGGGACTCGTCGATTGAGACAGAACCAGAAAAGGGCGCCGACTGGAAGAATTTGGAATTATTCGCGTCTTGCGGGAGTTGGGATATAGGTATTACTGTGGCTCGAGTGATGTCATCTTTCGACAAAACTCTCATTCCGCGTTTTCCATTCGGCGTGGTGACGGTGTCTTGATTAGAGCTCACACTGGAACGAGGTTGGCCCGATCCAGGGCCTTGAGTTTGGGAGACGTTGACCGAAATAGGGCTTGGACCAATCGAGACCGGAATAAATGAATCTTCGTTGAAGGTTCCCGTCACATAACGAACGAGTATGTCCACCCAACTATCCCGCTCGGAGTCGCTTTCAGCACATAGGACATGCCGTGGGTTAGAGCCACCAGGTCCCTTCTTCGCCTCAATGATTAGGAACGCGTGCCGATAATTTTTCTCGTCGTCGTTGTCTGCTGTTCGCTGTTGACGACCTATTTGCGCATTCGTTATGACGATGGAACCAAGGTGAGCACCGCCCCGCTGTTATCAATGTTAGACGGGAGAACAGCGCTCATGTTACAAATACTCACACTTTCATAATATTCGAGAACAGGTCCTTGTAAGACAAAGTACCGGGTCTTCCACCCACCAAAGTTCTTGCCTCGTTTGGTGAGATAACCTTCCTTGTGTCCGGCCTGCATTACTGGTTTCTTTGCATCGCGAACAACGTCCGAAGTCAAGAACGCGATTATCTCATCCTTATTCTTGACTGGAAGATCAATCAATGACTGCAGATATACCTCTAGAGCGGCCTAAACAAATAACACTCAGCCTCAAAAAAAAGTTCGAATTCGAATTTTGCTTACTTTACGCTGATCAGATTTTGCAGGTGCATGATCCCTCCACAGTTTGCCTTCCGGCAGGGCTGCAATCTTCTTTGTGACACCCTTCCCAATGGTAGCCCTCAGCCGATGGTCAAGTCCTAGTACGTCAGAGTATAATTTTTCTATTTTCCAGGGTTCCTTGCTTTTCCCAGGATCCACTTCGATCTCGAAAGACAATACTTCCTTGCCTCGATCATTCGGCCTGATAGAAGAATGCGAAACCATGACACGAGTGGTTTTGAGGTCGCCAACAATAAGAGGGAGCGCACGGAAAGTCGGATTGGGCCCGTCACTCGAGGCACCACGCATAGATTTCGTTGGAGAGAGATAAGATTCCGGAAAGGGAGAGTCCGGCTGAGGTGTCGATGGTGTAGACTCCAGAGACGAATGTGATTGTGATAACACAGAAATATCGGTTTGGGACTGCCAACGTGTCTGGGATGCCACGACTGCTTCTGAGGCTGGAAGCAGCTGGGAGTCTGGGTTTGGGATGGATTGCGGTGAGCTCTGAATATGATTCGGTCGGTGTACTTGAATAGGATCGGACAAAGGCGGAACAGGAACGGGCAAGGGCGGCATAGGGAAATCACCTGTATCTGCGGGTTTGTCATGTTTGTTGATGGCCGACGGAAGCTGTCGTTCCTGCTCAATTTCTTCAACGTAGTCCTCCTCTTCGTCCGTGTCGAAAAACTCGCTCTCATCTCCGGAACGTGTAACAACGCGCCCCGATTTGCTGAGTGAGTTCATACCAGTATTGGCGCCATGACCTGTTTGCGCCTGTGGTAGTTCGGAAGCTGACATGGCGGTGATCAAGCCTGGACTTGGTAGTGGACCTTCACTAATGGTAGCAATGTACCGCTTGGCCTCGTCTGGAAGAGAAACACTCGAGTCTCGGTTTACGGGCTTGGAATTTTCAGGAATTGGACTGAGCAAGCCGGGGTTGGGAGTGGAAGAAGAATGAGGTGTTAATGATGTAAGGTGAGCACCAGGTATAGATGTATGTGCTGAAACAACGGTGTTGAGAGTATGTTGAATTGCAGGAGGTTGGGAGTGAGATCCCAGAATCCCATTACCATCAATGGGTAAGTTCGATGGAGTAGTATTCTGTTGCGGAGACCTGGCCGGTGGCATTGGAGAGTCTGAGTTGCTGACGAGAGAGGTGGGCGGACGATTATGCGCCTTTTCCACTTCGTTTAAAGGAGGTGAATGTAAGGAGGAAGAGGGTAAAGAATTTGACAAAGTGTTGGAGATTCCCTGGGGAAGAGACACTGATCTGGGCGGCACAATAACAGGTGACAAGGGCATGTTGGAGGACCCATCGGGATAGGGTATTTGGAGATCACGGTCATTTACATCTTGCGAGTGAGGGGGGGTGACAGGACGATCATCGTGGCGAGGACCTGGAGTCGTATTTCAGTAAAGACGAGTTGTATGAAAACTGATTGAAGGGGAGGAAGCACACACCTGATGTATCAGACAGATGTTGGATCATGGCTGTGCGGGGATCAAGGGATCCATTTTCTGAAGTGTTGTACATGGCAACGTTGGATGTAGACGGCCTTGACGGCTTGGGCTTGTCCTTATCCTTCTTGGCGAGCTCGACACTCAGGCCGGCAGCCTGGAGACGGGCTTTGAAAGTATCTCGTTCGGCCCGCATACGTTCGAATTCCTTGAGGGCTTGATTGTAACCACTGCGCTGCTTCTCTATTAGCTTCCAGAGCTGAGTATTCTGAGTGGAAAATATGTTTCGTTCGGAAAGTGCCTGGTCAAGGGCAGCGAGAAGAGGATTTGGAGCATTGGCATGTTGAGAAAGGAGTGCGTCAAAGGAAATTGGATGGGTAGTTGGGTTAGCGGCAGAGGATGCAGAGGATGAAGGTGGCAGAGAGGAGGTGGAGGATGAGGCAGGTGGACGTGAAGAAGTCGAGTTGGATGATGAATAGCGCTCACGAATAAGTGTGCCGTCAAAGGATGAGTTTGGGGGGGAGCTCATGATGGCCACGGCGAGAGATTGTGTTGGGTGAAGTCGAGAGATCCGGTGGTGGGTGTATGCGCGCGATCAGGTCAGCGACGGGGTGGGCCCACGAAGGACAGAAAGCGCCTGTGGTGCGTGCAATGGGTATGACCGGGATTATCGTGCCAAGATCGTAGTAAAGGCGGTGGTATGGTTGTGGTAGCAAAGGAGGACGAGGACGACAACGACGGTAGACGTCAGTCAAACCGTCTCGGCCTCGCCTGATTTGATTGGGGAAATGAGCGTGGTAAACCTCCACGATTGCGAAAAAAAAAATTACGGCTGCCCCAAGGACCAGCTTTAAATTTTGATCGACTCTCTGAAGCCGACACCGAGCACGAATGTAAACTGGGGACTACCACACGGTCAACGCAGTGCGAACGTGAGGGGGGGTGTGGAAATACGGCACCTTCCATATCCGGAATCCGACCCGGTAGTCCTGTCCGTGACTGTCATGTGTTCCGTCCGTCTCCACAGATTAATACCTACTAGCAGACACTCTTTCTTTTGTGTTCTCGTCGCTTAATCATTGTCATGCTTTCTTCCACAGTCCGCGCAAGAATCCGCACGCCCGCGACTCTGACAGCCATCGCTGCTAGGGCTTTCCGGCGCGACCACACTCGTTATATTTCTCGCTCCTCGGTACCCAACTTTCCTACGAACAATCTTGCTCTAAGCCATGGCAAGGAACCCGATCTGTCCGTCGAGACTGATTCCGTCAAGCCAGGTCATGCTGTCATCTCAACATTTGACCTTTTCAGCATTGGTGGTGCGTACCTCCCGCAGTGCTGCCCACATGACTAGATTAATTTGATTTTCAAGTCGGCCCAAGCAGTTCACACACAGTCGGTCCCATGCGCGCCGGTAAAATATTCATCGCGGATCTTAGAGAATTAGACTTGCTTGATCAGGCATGTACAAACCCCGTCTTCAAGCTCAACTTCATTAACACTCATCACAAGGTCAAGTCCATCAAAATAGTTCTGTGAGGATCATACAATACACACTTGTCTGGATGACCTGACTCCCACCTTAGTTATGGCTCACTTGCAGCAACCGGTTAGTCCTATATCTCTGTTTTACATCCATTCGTGAACTTCTCCTTCCCAGGTAAAGGGTATGCCGTGTTCTTCAAAATTATAAAGTCAGATTAATTTCTCGCTTTAGGCACCATACACCCCAGGCAATCCTCCTCGGACTCGAAGGATCCGATCCTGAGACCATTGATTGCGGTACCATCCCTTCACGTTATGAGGCTATCCTCCTCAACAAATCCTTACATCTTGACGGAAAACGACATATCCACTTCGACATGGACAGGGATATGTTGTGGCGCTGGGATCAAGTTCTCAAAACGCACCCCAACGGTATCCGTTTCTCCTGTTTTGACGAACATGGGGATCTCTTGGCCACGAATGAGTATTTCAGGTACCGTCTCACATTGCCTCTCCGCCACGATTGTCGTGTCAACTAACCCTAGCGTCGGTGGTGGTTTCGTCGTAAACGACAAAACCAAGGGTTCGTTGCGTCCCCGCCGCAATCTGTTCCTGCTAACTCCGCAGCAGTCGACGAAAACTTGTTCTACAAGGGTGTCGACAAAAGCGTTGTACATGGAGCTCGTTTACATCAGACTCATAGTGTGGAGAAAGGCGACGCTATTCCTACACAACCTGAAGCCAATGACCCGGGCCATCCACCCTACCCTTTTGAATCGGGCAACAGTCTCCTTGCATTAACGAAAAAGCATAACGTAGGTTCCGTTGGTTTAACCCTTTGGACGCCGTCGGTCTGATTCCTGTGTTAGTTGACCATTGCGCAAATCGTTCACGACAACGAACGTTACTTTGGCCTCTCTGAGCAGGTAATACATGACAAGGTATATCGGTCAACAGTATCACTGCAAGTTCGATGGATAATTGATGACCTCCCTGGATAGTTGATGCGTATCTGGGGTGTTATGGACGATTGCATACGCGCTGGAGTGACAACCACTGAAAAGACATTACCCGGTAGGCTGGGGTTGCAAAGACGTGCCCCGATGCTTTACAGGCGTCTCATGCGAGGGTGGGTTCCGTTTCCCCGTGCCAGATTCGCCCATTCAGAACCCTCACGGACAAAAGATTTTACCCGGGAATCGGAATTCCATCAGTACAACTTATTGGTTCTGGCTCAACTCCAATTTCTCTGAGTACTATAGACGCACCTGAAAGTACGGAGGCCGCTACGCCCCCCAATCAAGAACAGCGAGAATCAGTTATATCCCGAAACATGCAAACCCGTGCCCCCCGTGTAACTGGGTCCTTTGATCATCCAGTTCTCCCTATGCCCCCTGTTAGTACCGTTTGCAATCCATCCAACTACTTACATGCTACTAATTATCCTTGAATTCAAGCGCAAGACAATGATTCCAGCTGTCGATTTCCTTTCCTGCTATGCTATTGCAGTAAATGAAGTAAATGCTTCTGGCGGACGCATTGTCACTTCCCCCACCAATGGCGCGGCTGGCGTTATTCCCGCCGTGTTGAAATATATCATCGAGTTCGTCAGTGATGATCCCGAGAAGTCTGTACAGACGTTCTTGTTGACCGCTTCAGTCCGTTCGTCCTCGCATTAGGCAACAATGCGAGGCTGATGAGATCGTATTTTCAGGCCATTGGGATGTTATTCAAGCGCGGGAGCACCATTTCTGCTGCCGAGGGTGGTTGTCAGGCCGAAGTTGGAGGTATACCGTCCTTCAGCACTGTTCAGCGCAGTGCTTACGTGTATTGACACAGTGGCTTGCTCCATGGCCAGTGCGGGTTTCGCAGCATGCATGGGTGCCTCTCCCGAGACGGTGCTACAGGTGGGCTATGGATTCTGCGAGCACGTCACAGATGGCTAATGTTCGTGTAGGCTGCAGAGATCGGTATCGGTATGGCGTACTTGTCAAGATGTGTGGAGTTCATTCTGACCGATGCGACAGAGCACAACCTCGGCCTAACTTGTGACCCGATTGACGGGCTCGTGCAGGTTCCTTGTATCGTATGTATTCACCCTTGTATTTGCTGGACTCTAACGCACTGCGGCCCAGGAGCGTAACAGTTTGGGAGGTTCGGATAGTTCATTGCCTCCTTAAGCCGGGTACGCTAACGCCCTTGTATTCCTTGCAGCCGTGAAAGCGGTCACCGCCGCACAACTGTCCATGGCTAGTCATGGTATATATCGAGTCACACTTGACGAAGCAATCGAAGCCATGCGTCTTACGGCCGCAGACATGAGTGTCAAGTACAAAGAAACGAGTCTTTCCGTACGTTTTTCTTTCGTATTTTCTAACTTGAACTTCACATACGGTGCCTTGATACAGGGTCTCGCTGTGAGTATAAATGTCTCGTTTGCAAGTGATTGGGTCCTAAAGGCCTGACATTCCAACTTAGACTACGGTCCAGATCCCGCTGACCGTTCCTGCATGCTGATGCAGCCCTTTGGCTCTACGATCGACCGTGTTTACCCCTCACTATCCAATTTGTTTGTTGTGCTTTCTTTCGATTCTAGACGGACTTTGGCTGTATAATATATCTGGCTGAGATGTACATGTTTTGTTTAGGACGATAGTTCCGGAGGCAGTCTGGTAGCCTAGGTAGTACTTTAGATAGACAGACTACTTTGTAGCTAGGACAATTCTGCCCCCGTGATCACGTGGTGGTGAAATCATATCATACTTTACAACTTATCCCTTTGCCTTCACAATGGAACAACCGTCCCAGTTACCAGCGTCGTCTTCTAAATATCATCATCCTTATTTCACTGTGTCCGAAGTCGAATATCTTTCTGAGAAGCAGCGCGGCAAGCTCTCTGCCAGCCAGGAAGAAAAGGTAAGACAGCAAGCATGTGGTTTCTTGGAGGTCATGGGTGCGAAAATTGGTTTGTGAGTAGTATTGATTCTTAGCTTGCACATTTACCCGACCGCCGATTACAGTCCTCGGAGGACGATTGCAACTGCCCAAAATCTGTATCACCGTTTTCATCTATTCTTTCCTAGGAAAGATTTCAGTTACTATGTGCGCGTGTCTTGTGGATCTATGATGTTCCTATACTAACCACGGGACAGGACGCAACTCTCGCTGCGTTGTACGTGTCAACGAAGATGCATGACACTTTGAAAAAGCCCCGGGAGATCCTCATGGTTTCCTATGCTGTTCGATTTCCGGAGTTGGCAGCCAAATCAAAGACACTGGGTGGTGAAGCTGACATGGATCCTATGGTGAGTCTCATCCTACCCCGTCTAGGAGTTGCGTTTAGGGTATTCAGACAGTCGAACACGACCGTCAGCGGCTCCTTGCTGTGGAACGTTTGATATTGGAGACAATCTGTTTTAACTTTACTTCGAGGATGCCCTTTCCATACGTCTTCAAATTAGGCCGAAAATTGGGAGGTAATTGATGTATCCCGTCTACTCTTCAAAGATACTAAAATTCATTTCTAGCATCCAAGACGCTCATCAAATACGCGTGGCGTCTCACAATCGACTGGTATGTGGCAGCTTTCTTATTTCAGTGGGTTCAACGATCTCGACACCTTCTGTACAGCCATCGGACTCTTGTTCCAATCATGTACCCACCTAATACAGTAGCCTTGGGCTGCCTCTATACCTCTGCCCTCCTTCTGACATTGGAGACCCCTCCGCCGTCTAATCCAATTGACGATTCCGCTCTACAAATAGTCAATCTTTTAAAGGAGAAAACTGAATGGGAACAAATATATATGGTGGAGGCAGAGGATTTACAAGGTCAACGTCTCATCTCTTTTGGTAGTGCCAGTGGCATGCTCATATTTACTGCAATAATATGACAGAAATTGCACATCTCATCATCGACCTTCTTATCCAGGCCGCGCAAAATACATGCGCGAATACGTCACCTAGAACGCCATCTTCACCATCCCCACACCCATCTCCGCGAAATCAACATTATTCATCCACTGGTCCTCCGCAGCCCCCGCCAGTTCCTTATAAAGCCGATCAACTGATTCATCTAAAGATTGCGATGCGACAGAATGAGTATCCACCTCGACCGCATCAACCACTTGCGGGATCCGACCCCAGTGCCTTGTACAGTGGGGAAGATGTTGCTCTGCTCGGAAAGAATGAGGGCACGGTGCGATTCTTGTTCGGGCCATCCGGTATTGTGGGCCAAGAGGTGTGAATTGACTCTGGCGTGGTTGTAGCAATACATAAAAACGTACATCTTGCCAGTGTGTTTTTTATTCGGATCGCACGAGATGGCTAGTTACAATCTGGCTGTGCCACAACCGCTGTCAGCGCTTCAGCCTCGTTCTCAAGCCACCATGTCAGCGTCAGAGGATGTACAAGTGAAGGCACCCCCCTCCGCCCCTTCCGACCCTTTCCAAGAGGAACAGACTGTGTTGATTTTAGTGGGGCTGATTGCATCGGGGAAGGTAGAACCGCAAACCGTTTGCATGGAGTCATTGATCACAGACCACTGCTGTATCCTACCAGTCCACTTTCGCAGAGGCTCTCGAGGGCCATTTCCCCAGGTTCCGCCGTTGCAACCAGGATGACCTAGGTAACAGACAGCAAGTTGAGGAACTTGCCTACCACATGCTTCGCGAAGGTCGGTCGCCTTGCATTGACCGGACCAATTTCAATGCCATGTACGGTCACGCACACCTATTCGCGCAGACCACTAATACCCTCGGAAAGGCAACGGTCCTACTGGAGCACGATCGCCCGCGCGTTCCCGGGAACTTCTATCAGCATCATTGTCCTTGATACCCCCTATCATGTGAGAACCGAATCCGCGAATGGACAAGTTGAGAAAACGTTGCTGATTCTCGTTCCCCCCCTCCCTCCTTTCTCTTTGGAAGGTCTGTGCTTCTCGCCTCCAACAGCGTAAGTCCCTAAATATCTCCCTTGGAAGTTTCAGATCCCTAATCTTTTGCCCTCCCCATGGCGGATCGGGTTATCACATCCCAGGGACTTGTCACCCCACAATCAGGGATGCCCGACACGGCATGACTGTTCTGCAGAAATTCGCCTCGGACTTTCAGATGCCATCACCAGATGAAGAGTATGACCATATCATCTATCTTCGACCAGAAGACCATCCACGTCCCGAATACACGCGAAATGATATCTTATTGATCTTGGAGCGTCTGAAGGCATCCACTCGGGACACCGGTACAAGCGTCACGCAGCGTAGCATCGAGACCCACTTTGGACATGGTAGGAACCATTCGCGTACTGATCGAGCACGTGGCTACCGTGGTGGTGATGGCTACCGGGGTTTCTCGCCCACACGAGGGTCTTTGCATGGTTCTCCTCGGTTCACAACCAGGGTCGGAGGCTCCAACAGTACTAATTGGAGGCGTCCGAGCTCTGGTGTGGCCACTAATCGGGAGAGATCAGCAGGCGTAGCAAAAGTACCTCCAATGGAAGACTCAAAGGCTAGGGACTTGGTGGAGGAATGCCATAAATAGTGCTTAATTCGGATTGCTCTGATGCATATGGACGTATCGTCACGTACAACTTGTTCGCCGGAGAACGCGTATTGTCCGTGCAATAGTGTAAGAGAATAACGCCTCGGTAAACGGGTCAGGAGATTGAAGGGATCAGATAGATTATCGTAGTACGAGCCAGGCCAATTTTATTTGTAACCATGTTGCGCGTACTCCATGTGCGTAGGTGACGGTATGACAAACCCGCTCATCCTCTAACATGGCAACGTGCGAAAGCTGGTGTGCGGAGTCACGAGTCGGATTTTTTAGACTTGTCTTCCGCTTCCGCAGCTTGCATTTGTTTTCCTAGAATCTTTGCGCTGACCTAGGAAATCAGCGATCATGGTCAGAATATTGAAATAGATCCAGATAAAAATTGCAAACATTCCGGATATGTATTG
>JBBPSW010000008.1:0-48853 GCA_038093775.1 Butyriboletus pseudospeciosus | reverse complement strand
AATTCAAATGGCATAATTCCTTTTGCAGAACATAGCCAGGTGCATGTACAGTTATTCACTCACTTACACTTTGGCTCTATTTGTTTATGTTCCTGAGTTATATAGCAAATACTCCAAAGTTTCAAAATATTGATTCAATTTTGAAAGTCACTGTATATTCTGTCATATGAAATGGATTGTGGGCTTTTGTCAGCATATGCCATTATAGTAAGAGGGAAAATGAAAAAACGAAATCTAGTATGTACACATAAATTGCATATGCCCTCACCTCATTTGTTTGAGCCAAACGCAACATGACAGTCACTTCGACTTTTGCTCTGAGATCCTGTCAGTGTTGCCTTGAGTCGAAGCATGCAGGACATCTTACCAACCCCTGCTGAAGAGAAGAGAGGGGAGATGGTGTTCACAGTCAAGACTGCCAAATCCCTCCTCAAACAGATGGGCATGACAGACCATGTTGCAAAGGCTGCCATCACAAAATACAGGCCATGCTACTCTGTTGGTGATGAACATGTTGAAATCCCTGTGGTGCTAGAGGTAGGGATGTAGTATTTCCAAATATGTACAGTGTGCTGTACTATGCAAAGCATTCATGTCCTACATTGCACTACCATTATTTAGCTTAGTGTGATAATTAATGACTGGAATTTTACAAGGTGTACATATTCTGAGGTTGGAACTGGGGGAGCCAAGAGCATTCTGCCATCCACAGTGGAAGTATGTAATACTACTAGTCTGACTTGCCCTATGACAAAATTGCATTGGAATTTAATGCCTTTCAGCCCGACTTCAGCTATCACATATTTCAAGTTTTGAGATATCCTTCCAAAGGGTTCCACATAAAGCTTCTTACCTATGGAAAACTACATGTTACAACATTATTTAAAATGTGACTAGATGGCAACTAAATATTCTAATCTGAAGGTAGGACCAGAGCTGGCAGATAAATTACTGGAGTCAAAAGCAAAAGTGGTTCCGATGGCTCCAGCCAGAACAAGATGCATGAAGATCTTACATGGTGCATGGTTCAACTTGCCTTTATATGCTGTACCAAGTCTGGCATTATTCAAGACAGCCATGAATGGGATTTCAAGGCACTGTGACTGGAAGACCACCATCAGCATGAATGGGAACCCAGTCCCAACGATATAGCACATTGGGTTGGAACATGATATGCACCATATTGCACTTTATCGATATGGTAGCTGCCCTTAGCTTGCTTGATGGACCAAGGTGTAAATGGAAGCAAATGTGGGATTGGTACAGCTTACAATGTGACGTGCAAAAAGCTAGATGTGAATATCACAGTGAACCCCCCTCACAGCAAATTTTGTGTGCCAAAATGGTGCTTTATTCAAAGATCTGGCATCAAGTGAATATGAAGCATGCTACAGGTTGTTGATATTTGTACAGAAGCTGCCACTGCCTTCCAGGTGAAGGTGGAAGATGATACATGGCTAGAGCCTTGCCCAAATAATGCAAGTCGCTGTCTCAGAAACATAATCAATATACCTTGTAGGCACAATCTCAATTCCTCTACTCCCTGCTCGTCCATCACGCTTCTCGCCATCTTGACTCAAATTCTGGCGACAACAGGGATACTGAGTAAGTCCAGTCAATGGTCCATGCAAAGTCACTATGAATTACTATGAATGTATTCACTCACTCAGAGTCACTCCATATTGTTGCCTTTCACACATGACTTGGCCACCTGAACAGAGTATAAAGAAATGCAGTGGGTGCATGTAAATTTTGAAATTTTGTGGACAATGAATCCTGGCTTGGGTTGCATGCTTCAGTGATAGATGTACTGACTGAGGTAGTGTTAAGCATTGTTTCACATAAAATTTTATCTCACCTTGTTTGCAACCACCTGCAGCCATTCTTCTAACCATAGCAACACCATGCCACTTCCATTGCCCTATCAATGAACTTGGTAAAATAAACTTTAGCAGAACTGTCCAAACATGCTCAAGCTTGACCATTGCACCTTTCTCAGAGAATTTACACTTCTTGGTGCTGAACACTATTCATATTTAGAGGAGTGCTCAAAGGCAAAAAAAAAAGGTTTATGGATATAGAGCAGGACTTCTGCAAGAGCTGGAATAGGTTCCAATTGTTCCAATATCTCAGAATGCTGAGGTTGTGTGCACATACTTGGATATATGGCCCATGAATAATATGACATTGGTATGCTAAGGAACAACCTTCCACAGTTCACACAAAGGCTACCAGCTCCAGCATGCCTGTACATACTTCTACTCATCATCATTACAACCCCTTTGTTTTCAATTGGTAGGACACCATGGAAGTTGCATCCTTGTAGAAATGCTCCAGCACTATGTAACTCCAGCAATGATAAGTGGTTACTCCATGGTGGCTGGGTGCATTTGCCTGTTTTCAGAGCCCCTTCAATTTCTTAACCATCAAGGGTGCATGTGGCTCGAGATATGCCAGCAAGCACTTGATGTCCTATCAGATAGTCAACTGGAGATGGTGGTCAACATGAGTGCAGAAAGCAAGGACTCACAGATGGATGCACAAGAAGGGCATGAATTCTTCCTGTATTCACACCTCACTGGGGGGACAAGGTGCATAACCAACAGAATATATGAGAGGCAGGAGTTATCCAAGACTCATGCTGCCCAAGAGGCCAGCTCACAAAGCTCTATCAATTTATCTTCATATTAGCTGGCATAGATATCTGAGAGGCTCATCTATAATCAATGCTGAATTCAGTGATATAGTTGTTAGGTTGATCAATAAAGCCCTGGTGTGGAAAGGAACCATTGTATACAACACACTGGATGATTATTGGACATGATCATATGGCTAAGACAAATATGGATTTGTTCACAATTGAGACCTGGCCTTCTTCAACTCACTGACCTGAAGTTCCAGGAGAGCAATTGAGGTTACCAGCCATTCCTTCTCATGACAATCGGAAGCCTGCTTTTTCTCCAGGTCCACAATGCATTCACTCATCTGGGTTACCTGCTGAATCAGGCCATCACGCTTGTCTGGTGGAGGTGAGAGCTGTGATTCAGCCTGCTTTCCTCATGTATCAGCCGAGAAATGCTTTCCAAAAAAATCATGGACCAACTTGCCTGAAATTGTGCACTGAATTTTTTGCAAGAAACACATAGAGTAGGCACATTTCTCGTTCTGTGAGGCTGAATATTTGCCAGCTATGGGTCACAAGCATGTTAAAGCACAGGTCTTGCATGCATCACAAACCTGAAGGAAAGTTAGAAATGTCATACAATGTAAAGGAGTGCTACTAACCTTAGAGGCCTCAGCTTCCACATTTCTTTTGAGGTTTGATGCCATGGATGGCCTGGCCTAGATGTCATTCTCCTCACTTATGATCACATCCATCGACTTGAACTGCTTCTTTTTCTTCAGAGGCCATACTGTGACATCTTTCTGGTGCATTCAGACCTCTTCAGATTTCAGACTGGCACCAAATTGGATGTCCCTATGGAAGCAGGGGTACCCACAAAGGCGCCTGTGGTTCTGGCTATTCGACGGTAAAAGTATTCAGAGAAAAGGATGATATGATGAAGGAGAATGAAAATTGTAACATTACCCCCTTTGTACAGTCAAACCCCAGGTTCGACAAGTAGTCCCTGTTCCAGTCAGGCACTAGGCTGAGGGTCCAGAGGCTCATCCATAAATAGAGGCTGCTTGGGAAGGAAAAAGATGGTCAAACAGACAATCACTAATGATATGGCCAGCTTAAAAGCATATGCCACAATTGCAGTGGGGACAGGCTCACTTTGAATGTTCCCAGTTGTGACAGAAGTTGCATTGGAGAGTGAGACATTGGTGAGCAGGATGGCTGGGGGCAGTGAGGCAACAATTGGGACAAACATATTCAGGACATTCTTTACAATAGTGGCTGAGACGATGGCAGTGAAAACAGGTGGTATGAGGAGAAGCAGGACAAAGATGAAGTCGTTCATTATGTGGCATGATGTGAATAGGGAAAGAGAGAACTAAGTTCCTGTTGGATAAGGAAACAAAATGTGCCATGTTAGTGGGAACAGGAATAGTGGGAACTTTGTACTTGTCATCAGATGAGCTCTCAACTGCAGTGGATGTCTCAGAGACGGGAGGGGAAGATATCCTGGTGGAAAGTGGGGGTGGAACTGGGAGTGGGACAGTCTGAGGAGTAACAAGGAGGAATTGGTCAACATGTTCGATGTACATGTCACCTTGTTCCTGGGGAAGAGAAAGAAAAATGTGATTGAAGGTGGGATAAATGGTAGCTGGGGGAAGATTTTGAATAAAGTCAGCGAAGCTGTGCATATGGAGAATGGTAAGTACATGACTCGGTAAAGCTCTGAGGGTGAAGCAGAGGGAAATCTCATTGACTCCTGAGGATTGGGGTTGTTGGGCTTGAGCGATGCCATGGAAGAGGTGGATCAACTCATGAGAGATCTCATCACTGTGGAACAGGAGGTCATCTTCAAGGGCATAAAGAATGGTGGAGGAGTTAAGGACAGCAGAATACAGGAGGTGGGCTGCATGTGTGGAAAGGAACATGGAGTAGACATTGTGAGTTCAGAGAGGGGAGGACAGAGTGGACAGAGAGGATGAGGCAACTACTGAAGAAAGGAAAGCCATTGCTATGGTTTTCCATCAGAGGTTGTGGGTCTTCTTATAGGCAGAAAGAATTAGGGAAGCATAATGGAGATTACTTTCTAGTTCCCAGGTATTTTTGGCCAAAGAATACCCCTTCCATGAGGTCAGAAACTTTCGATGAGAAGTAGGGCCCTTATAAGCTAAGATGGCTTCTACTTCAAATTCTTCTTCCTCATTGATAATGTCAGGCAGAGGTTCAAGAAAGGAAGGGCCGTAGGTTTCTGTGGTGTGATAGGATGATAATAGTAAAGCATGAAAGGCATCATGTATCTTCCAGATATGAGGAAGGCAGAGTTGGTAGATAAGGGGAGATAAGACGTGGGTGATTTCAAAGGGTTCCATCCATTTGGATGCCAATTTCTGAGAAGGGAGTCTCAGGTGGAGATTAGTTGCTTCTAATCATACTTTATCTCCTACTTTCCAGGGAGAGAACCTTTGGGAAGATCATGAGGACATGATCTTATAAGCAGATTCGTGGGCAGCAAGGGCTTTCTTTCAAGCCTCTTCAAGGAGAAAGAGTCAGTTCTTGAGGGCAGGGATAAATATTCTTCTGGTGGGGGGATAGGAATGAGGTTCATATCCATATAGGAGAGAAAGCAGAGATTTCTTCATGGAACTGTGTGGGGTGGAGTTATGGTGGAATTTGGCAGAAGTAAGGAATTGGGACCATGATGATAGGTTATTGGCACAGATAAGTTTCTAACTCTTGATTGGTTCATTCATTCAGTCTGTCCGTTTGGAGATGATAAGCAGTGGAGAGTCAGACATCATATTTTAGTAGATGAGTGAGCTCTCTTGCAAGGGCAGAGGTGAACTGAGGTCCACAATCAGAGATGAGAGTATTGTAAAGGCCAAACCATTTGAAGACAGAGTCGAAAAATATCTGGGCGATTCCAGCAGCATTGATGGTTTTGAAACAAGAGATGAGAATTACCCCCTTCATAAGCCCGTGGTCTACTATGACCATCATAGAATCATTGCCAGCAGATGGAGGGAGGTCAGTAATAAGGTCAACAGAGAGTTGTTTAAATGGAAGAATGGTGATTGATGGAATGGAGTTCAAAGGGGGAGTGGTGGGGTGGGTGTTAACTTTGTTTTGCTGACAAACAGCACATCTGTCGATGAAATTCTTGACAAAGGACAAAAGGCCAGGCCACCAATAGTCTCATTCAAGGAGGAATTTGGTGCAAAAGATACCCATATGGCCCAAAAGGGGAGAGGAATGAATCACATGAAGAAGAGCAGAATGAGAAGGAGGAGGAACAAACATTTGCCCCTTGAAGTAAAGATGTTCATTGTCAAAGGACCAGTCAAAAAGTGAAGCACAAGAAAATAAAGGGGAATCTTCCTTCAGAGCAGAAAGAACACAAAGAACAATGGGGTCAGTGTTACACGTAGCATACCAAGATGGAATCCATCTACTAGTTATCTCTCAAGCTGATGTTCACAAAGAGACTGACTTCTGGAGAGCTTAACATTCCTGGATTCTAGACTATGCTCGAAGGAAGTAGTGTCTTCAGACACTCAAAGACTAAGATGATTCCAGATGTAAAACACTAGTATTGCAAAGTAAGATCGAGAATGTAGTACATGGGTAATTTGAGAGACTATTTATAGGAAAGAGTTATGTGCACGGACCAAGCCAAGAAGGGAATCGAACAAGAGAGAAGGTCATAGAATGAAAGAAGAGCAGAGATGAAAGATAAGGAAATGAGTCAGTTGAGAAGACGAAATGAAATGGAGTCCACATTAACTAAGAGTAGGTAACTTGTGTTGGAGATGTGGGTGGTTCTCCATGTACGACGGTAAAAGTATTCAGAGAAAAGGATGATATGATGAAAAAGAATGAAAATTGTAACATTACCCCCTTCGTACAGTCAAATCCTAGGTTCGACAAGTAATCCCCATTCCAGCCAGGCATTAGGCAGAGGGTCCAGAGGTTCGTCCATAAATAGAGGCTGCCTGGGATGGGAAAAGACGTTCAAATGGACAATTGCTAATGATGTGGCCAGCCTGAGAGCATATGCCACAATTGTGGTGGGAACAGATGCGGTCTGAATGTCCTCAATTGTGGCAGAAGTCACATTGGAGAGTAAGACATTGGCAAGCTGGATGGCTGGAGGCAGCAAGGCGGCAATGGGGACAAACATATTCAGGACATTCTTCACGATAGTGACTGAGACGATGGCAGTGAAAGCAAGTAGTGTTAGGGGAGGCAGGACGATGATGAAGGCATTCCGATCATGGCATGATAAGCGTGGGAGAAGAAAGTACCAAGTTCCTGTTGGACAGGGGAATCATTTGTGCCATGTCAGTGGGAATAAGAATAGTTGGGACTTCGTATTCATCATCAGAGGAGCTTTTGACAGTGGTGGAAGTCTCAGAGGGAGGGGGTGAAGAGATTTGGGAGAAGAGCAGGGAAGGAACTGGGAGTGGGACTGTCTGAGAGGTAATGAGAAGAAATTGTTCAACACGTTCGATGTAAGCATCATGTTGTTCCTGAGGAAGGGAAAGGAAGATATGACGAAAGGTAGGGTAAATGAGAGCAGGGGAGAGATTCTCAATATAGGTGGCAAAACCATGCACATGAAGAATAGAGAGTACATGGTTGGGAAGGGCTCCCAGGGTGAAACAAAGGGCAGAATCGAAGGAAGATTGGAGTCGTTGAGCATGGGTGAGACCATGAAAGAGCCATATCAGCTCATGAGTAATCTCATCAGCTCAATATAAAGGGTCATCTTCTAGAACGAATAGGAGAGCAGGAGTGTCAAGGACGGTGGAGTATAGGAGATGGGCAGCATTAGTTGGGAGGAACATGGGGTATACATTGTGATTGCAGAGAGGGGAGGTTGGTGTGGACTGGGAGGAGGAGGCGACCAAAGAGGAGAGGAATGACATAAAGGGAAAATCTACCAGTCATGATGGTAGGGGCAGTAGTTGATCTTACAGAAGCAGGAGTGCTCAGTGGCATGTTTGGGGATGTCGAGGTCAGGGTATTGGACTTGGAGACAAGCTTGAATGAGGGCTTGGTCTACATGAGCAAGGAGGATGAGGAGGGACTGGGGAAGCATTTCCATTTCTCAAGATTGTGGGCCTTCTTATAGGTGGAGAGGATCTGAGAAGCATGACAGAGATTATTTTCTGGTTCCCAGGTGTTTTCAGCCAAAGAATATCCTTTCCATGAGGTTAGGAATTTTCAGTGTGAAGCAGGGCCCTTATGAGCTAAGAGGGCTTCAACTTCGTATTCTTCTTCCTTATTGATAACATCAGGTGGAGGGTTGAAGAAGTTTGGGCCATGGGTTTCTGTGGAGCAATAGGGGGATAGAAGAGATGCATGGAAGACATCGTGTATTTTCCAAGTACAGGGAAGGCAGAGCTGATAGATAAGAGGGGAGATGATGCAGACGATTTCGAAGGGGCCCATTCGTTTGGGTGCTAATTTCTGAGAGGGGAGATGAAGGCAGAGATTAGTTTCCTCAAGCCACACCTTATCTCCTACTTTCCAAGGAGAGAATCTTCAAGAAGATCGGGAGATCATGATCTTTTGAGCAGATTCGTGAGCAGCCAGGGCTTCTTTTCTAGCTTCTTTGAGAAGGGAGAGTTGGTTCTCAAGGGCAGGAATAAAGGTTTTTCCGATAGAAGGGTAGGAACGAGGTTCATATCCATATAAGAGAGAGAATGGGGATTTCTTGATGGAGCTATGTGGGGCAGAGTTGTGGTGAAATTCGGTGGAAGTGAGGAAATGGGCCCAAGAAGACGGATTGTTAGTGCAGAAGATCCGTAGGTATGTCTCTAATTCTTGATTGGTTTGTTCGGTTTGTCCATCCATTTGAGGGTAATAGGCGGTGGAGAGTCAAATGTCATATTTCAAAAGGCAGGCTAGTTTCCTAGCGAGAGCAGAGGCGAACTGTGGTCCACGATCAGAGATGAGCATGTCGTGTAGACCAAACTGTTTAAAAACAAAGTCAAAAAATATCTGGGTAACTCCAGCAGCGTCGATGGTTTTGGAACAAGGGATGAGGATTACCCTCTTCGTAAGGCCATGGTCAACCACAACCAAGATGGAATCATGTCCCCTGAAAGGAGGAAGGTCGGTAATAAGGTCAACTGAGAGCTGTTTAAATGGGAGGACATGGAAGGAAGGGATAGGATAGAGTGGGGGAGTGGTGGGATGGGTATTAATCTTGTGTTGCTGGCAGACAGCACATCTGTCAATAAAGTGCTTGACGAAAGAGGAGAGGCCAGGCCACCAGTAATCACATTCAAGAATCGCCTTGGTGCAAAAGATACCCATATGTCCCAAGAGTGGGGAGGAATGGATAGCGTGAAGAAGAGCAGAACAGGAAGTGGGAGGAACGAACATGCATTCCTTGAAGTACAGGTGACCGTTATCAAAAGTCCAATCTGCAAGGGAAGCACAAGAAAGTAAAGGGGAACCTTCCTTCAGAGCGGCCAAGACGCAAAGAACAAAGGGGTCAGTGGAGGTGGATGAAGCTATGGATGAGGCGAGGGCAAGGTCGAGGGCGTTGATGATGACAGGGTCAGGGACAATGGAGGAGTCAGAATTATCAAAAGAAGTATTGGAGGAATCTTTCTGTGAGAGAGCGTCCGCCGGCCCCATATGAGATCCAGGGGTGACAACCCATTTGATATGGAAGTCCAGGAGAAAGAGGGCCCAATGGGCCTGTTGGCAAGAGAGTTTACGGGAGTCCTTGATGTAGGAAAGGTTCTTGTGGTCGGTGATGACAGAGACAAGGAAGGTGGTTCCCTGGAGGTAGTGTTTCCATTCTGAGAGGGCGAGGATAACAGCCAGTAGTTCATGGTCGTAGATATCATAGTTGCGTTCGGCAAGAGAGAAGGTCTTAGAGAAATAAGCACACGGGTGAAGGTCACCGTTAGCATCTTTCTGCATTAAAACTGTGCTGGCAGCGAGGAGGGATGTGTTTGTCATGATGGAAAAGGGGCGGGAGGTGTTGGGAATGAAAAGAACTGGGGCAGAGGAGAAGATTTGTTGGAGAGAGTTGAAAGTGCATTGTTACAAGGGAGTCCAGATCCAGGGTTGATCCTTCTTGGTGAGGAAGGTCAGAGGGGTGATGATGTTAGAGTAGTTAGGGATAAATTTGCGATAGAAGTTGGCAAAACCCAAGAAGGATCGGATGCCTTTGATGGAGGTGGGGAGTTTCCAAGATGCGATGGTGGAAAGTTTTGTGGGATCCATACGAACTTGTCCTTCTCCAATAATCATGCCGAGGTACTCCATGGTTGAACAGTCGAAGGAACATTTGGAGAGTTTGAGAGAGAGGTGATGGTCTCTCAAGTGTTGGAGAACTCAATGGGTACGTTCATGGTGAAGGGAGAGAGGGCCATTGGTGTGGATGCTGAGGTCATTGATGTAAATCTTCAGCCATCGTTCGGAGATTATGTTGGCAAAAATGTGATTCATGAAGCCCTAGAAGGTGGTGGGACCATTACAAAAACCGAAGAACATGACTGTGGGTTCGAATAATCCGAGGGGAGTGATGAACCCTCCCTTACATTGGTCCTCTTCCTTGATGCAGATGTTGTTGTATCCCCATCGTATATCAAACTTGGTGAAGTAGATGGAATCCTTCATGTCATCTACAAGTTCAGAAATGAGGGGGAGTGGATAGGCATTTTGAACTGTATGACTATTCAGGTAATGGTAGTCCTGACAGGGTTGGAGGGAGCCATCCTTCTTTGGAATGAAGAAGAATGGAGCAGCTTGGGGAGATTTGGAGGGCACAATACGGCTGGTCTTGAGATGTTCTTCCACGAAGGCTTTGCACACTTCTTTTTCCATTGGGTTGAAGGGATATACCTTAGCTATCTTGGGTACGAAGGTGTCACATAGTTCAATGGTGTGGTTGTAGAATCGGTGAGGAGGGAGTTGATCATGGGTTTTCTCAGAAAATACATCAGTGAAATTGGAGCAAAAGTCTGGAAGAGAAGTTTCTTTGGGTTTCTCAGTGAGGGCAAGTTCGGTGGAGATGGTTGTCTTGTTGATGGATTCAACGGGGGAGTTATGATGGAAGGAATTGTGCAAGGACCATGGAGTGGAGAGGTTAATGGAGAAAGTGGACCAGTCTATGCAAGGGTTCCATTTCTGGAGCCATGGCATTCTGAGGATGATCTGAGGGTGAGATAGATGGACGACCATGAACCTGACAGAGTCGGAAAATGGACCAGAGGAGAAGGTGACAACGGTTGTCCATTTGATGGTTCCTTTCATGTTGGGAGTACCATCAACATTGTATGCCATGACTGGAGAAGCAACTGGGGAGAGTTTGAAGATCCCCTTTGTGAGGAGGCGAGGGTCCAGGAAATTTCTGGTTGCACTGGAATCGATGAGGGCGGAGGTGTCAACATTTTGTTTCAGACCATGTAATGTTACTGGAAGGCGCATGGTTCGATTGCTAGTAGGTGCTACAAGTACATGGTTCAACATAAGGGAAGGAGACGTTGTGGTGGCTTGCCTTCTCAAAAATCCCATGCCTTTGAGATTCCTGGAGCATATATGGTTGTGATTTCTTCGGAGGGTTCTTCATAGCACATCTTCAGGATGGAGAAGATGTTGGAGTCGCTTTTCCTGGAGGTTTTCAGGGAATTGATATACTGGTCTAACTTGGACAGGGTAGGGGTTTCCTTGGGAGGCAGAGGAGGAGCTGTTTTGGAGGTATGAATGTTTTGTCTCTGGGGAGGAGCAGAGGATGAGTTGGGTTGCAGGAATGGGTTTCGACAGTTCGAGGAGTTGTGTCCCTTCTTTCGGCAGTGGAAACACAGTCCTTCTTTGATGCATCGAGCTCGTTTGGAAGGGGTAAGTTTTGACAGGATGGCGCTGTCGATGTCCATGGCATTGGGGTCCTTTGTTACAGGGCAGAAGGAGGAGGGTTGGAATCATCCACTCCTCAGGGCTTAGATCCTCATCTTCTAAGCGTGGAATGTCTTTGCTCATTCGATCCACTTGTTGATGGTGTCAGGGATAGGGGACATGGAGAGGATCATTGTGGCAATTCGTTGGTTGAGCCTTAAGGGAAATTGGTTGATGAGGGTGACATCGTCCATGATTCCTGCCTTGCTGGACAGATTCTGAAAGTCGGTAACATATTGTTGGAATCCATCGTTCATGGTTCCATCGGTCCCCTTGAAGGACTTTTGGACGAGTTTGGATAGATCTAGTCGAGCGGTGGCCTTGGTGTTGAAAGGGTAGAAGGTTGTCTCGAAGTTCTCCGCAAACTTATCGAAGGTTTTTTCTCTGGCGTCAACAAGGGGGTTATTGAGTTTGTCGTACCACATCTCGGTGAAGGATGCTCCTCATCCCTCACTCATCTTGTTCAGGGTAGTGGTTACTTTTCCTTCGTCGGTGGAATACAAGGTGGAGTTTAATGCAAAGTAGGCCTTCATGGCCTTAATCCATTGGGGGGCATTGTCAGATTTTCTGGAGAAGTCAGCAGGGAGGGCTGCCTTTAGCTTAGTGGCGTGAGATGACATCTTTGGTGCAGGGGGCCTGGGATTGGTTGGAACCTTAGGTGGTGCTGGGGTTGGGCTTGGGGGAAATGGTAGACTAGGTCCGGCAAATGGAAGACTAGGTCCAGCGAAGGGAAACGGTGTGCTAGATGCAGTTCGAGGGGGAGAGTCAACTTCTATGTCACTCTGTGGATCGTCGGGGACTCGGATGCATCATTGAGAACTTGTGGTGATGATGGGGAGGGTCCTTCACCTAAAGAGGTGGGATCAAGGTTATTCTCGATCTTTTGTTATGCGTAGTGTACCAAGATGGAATCTGTCTACTAGTTATCTCTCAAGGCAATGCTCACGAAGAGACCGACTTCTGGAGAGCTTAATGTTCCTGGATTCTAGACTATGCTCGAAGGAAGTAGTGTCTTCAGACACTCAAGGACTAAGATGATTCCAGATGTAAGACACTAGTATTGCAAAGTAAGATCGAGAATGTAGTACATGGGTAATTTGAGAGACTATTTATAGGAAAGAGTGATGTGCACGGACCAAGCCAAGAAGGGAATCGAACAAGAGAGAAGGTCATAGAATGAAAGAAGAGTGGAGATGAAAGATAAGGAAATGAGTCAGTCGAGGAGACGAAATGAAATGGAGTCCATGTTAACTAAGAGTAGGTAACTTGTGTTGGAGATGTGGGTGGTTTTCCACATACAACGGTAAGAGTATTCAGAGAAAAGGATGATATGATGAAAGAGAATGAAAATTGTAACAGTCAGAAGAAGTGGAAGAGGAAATTGATTTGGCCAGAGTGAGATCAAGTGCATTAATAATAACTGGGTTGGGAATGATGGAGGAGTCAGGGTTATCGAGAGAAGTGTTGGGGGAGTCCTTGCAAGAAAGGGTGTCAGCCAGTCCCATGTGAGATCCTGGGGTGATGACCCATTCAATATGAAAGTCTTGGAGGAATAAGGCCCAATGGGCTTGGCGGTGAGAGAGTTTTTGGGGATCCTTGATATACAAGAGATTTTTGTGGTCAGTGATGATGGAGACAGGGAAGATAGTGCCTTGGAGGTAGTGTTTCCATTCTGAGAGGGCAAGGATAACAGCAAGGAGCTCCCAGTCATAGATGTCATAGTTTCACTCAGCCAAGGAGAAGGTTTTGGAGAAATAAGCACAAGGATGGAGGTCTCCATTGGAATCCTTCTGCATAAGGACAGCACTGGCAGTGAGCAGAGAGGCATCTGTCATAATGGAAAAAGGACGGGAAGTGTTGGGAATAGAGAAGACTGGAGCAGAGGAGAAGATTTGGCAGAGAGTATCGAAAGCACGTTGTTGGAGGGGACTCCAAGTCCAAGGTTGGTCCTTCTTAGTGAGAAAGGTAAGAGGGGTGATGATGTTTGAGTAGTTGGGGATAAACTTTCAATAGAAGTTTGTGAAGCCAAGAAAGGAGTAGATGCCTTTGACTGAGGTGGGAGGTTTCCAAGAGGCAATGGCAGAGAGTTTGGTGGGGTCCATACAAACCTGTCCTTCACTGATGATCATACCAAGGTACTCCATGGTCGAGGAGTCAAATGAACATTTAGAGAGTTTGAGGGAGAGATGGTGGTCATGAAGTCATTGAAGAACTTGACGAGTTCATTCATGATGCAGGGAGAGAGGGCCATTCATATGGATTCCAAGGTCATCAATGTAGATCTTTAGCCATTGTTCAACAATTAAGTCAGTGAAGATGTAGTTCATGAAGCCTTGGAATGTGGCAGGACCATTGCAGAAACCGAAGAACATTACAGTTGGTTCAAACAGGCTGAGGGGTGTAATAAAAGCTCCTGTTACAGTTTTCATCCTCTTTCACTGTGTTATTCTTTTCTCTGAATACCTTTACTGTCACACCTGGAGAACCATCCACATTTCCAACATGAGTTACCTACTTCTAGTAAATGTGGACTCCATTTCATTTCGCCTCCTCAATTGACTCCATTCTTCCTTCTTGTTCTATGATTTTCCTCCACTTTCAATTCCTTTCTTGGCTTGGTCTGTGCACATCACCCTTCCCTATAAATAGTCTGCCTAGTTACCCTTGTATTTCATTCTCAATCTATGCAATATTAGCGTCTAGTATCTGGAATCACCTCTGAGCCTTTGAGTCCTTAGAGTGTCCATCGACACTATCTCCTCCAAGGCCCAGTTCCTGTAATCCTGGAATGTTACACTTTCAGGATGTTGGTCTCTTTGTGAGAATCACCCTGATAGATAACTAGTAAATGGATTCCATCTTTGTATGCTACATGTAACAAAAGATCGAGAACTACCTTGATCCCACCTCTTTAGGTGTAGGACTCCTCCACCATCACAACGAGTTCCCAATGATGCATCTGAGTCCCCGATGACCCACAGAGTGACATAGAAGTCGACTCTCCCCCTCAAACTACATCTAGTACACCCCAGCCCTTCACTGGACCAAGCATGCTTAACCTCTTTGCAGGACCTAGCCTCCCATTTTCCCCAAGTCCTACCCCAGCACCACCCAAGGTCCCAACCAATCCCAGACCCCCTGTACCAAAGATGTCGTCTCATGCCACTGAATTGAAAGCAGCTTTCCCTGCTGACTTTTCCAGAAAATCTGATGATGCCTTCTGATGGATCAAGACCATGAAGGCCTACTTTGCACTCAACTCCATGCTGTACTCCACTGATGAAGGGAAAGTAACTACCATCTTAAACAAGATGAGTGAAGGACGAGGAGCATCCTTCACTGAGATGTGGTATGACAAGCTTGCCAACCCCCTCATGGATACTAGGGAGAAAACCTTCGACAAGTTTTCAGAGAACTTTGAAACCACCTTCTACCCCTTTGACACCAAAGCCACCACCCATCTAGACTTATCCAAGCTTGTCCAGAAATCCTCCAAAGGCCCTGATGGAACCACTAACAATGGATTCCAACAATACATAACGGATTTCCAGAACCTGTCCAGCAAGGCAGGAATCACTGACAACATGACCCTAATCAATGAATTCTCTCTTGGGCTTGACCAACAAATCACCATCATGATCCTCTCCATGTCCCCCATACCTGATACCATCAACAAATGGATCAAACGAGCAAAAGACATTCCATGCTCAGAAGATGAGGATCCAAGCCCTAAGGAGCGGATGATTCCAACCCTCCTTCTTCCGCCCCACACCCAAGGACCCCAATGCCATGGATGTAGATAGCACCACTTTGTCAAAACTCACACTCCCCGAACTGTTACAGACACTCTATTTTTCCCTTCATTTTCCCTATTTTTCCTGATTTTATCTGAGTGATTTCGCATTTAACCCCTATCTTTGACTTCTACCACCCAAACACCTAAATGCTCAATCCTCATGGCAGTCCAGACCTTCACCTCATGGGCAAACCAGTGCAGCCTCATGTCTACCTCATGTTCCACTTTACACCCTCACCTGTGTCTTATCTTCACTGCCACCTTAATCTCCTTTGCCTCATGGATGTTTCACATCTGCCTTATGGCCTTATCTATGACTCGTCCTCCTCATGTCTCTCATTACCACTTGCCTCAAGGCAAGGCAGTACTGATCCATGCCTCCTCCTCATGTTCATCATAGCTATGCACAGGATATCTCTTAGATCTAGTGTATACAAGTGTAAACTCCTGAATAGTATATAAAGGCCCAAGTTGCTGCCAGAGGACCTTTGTTTTGTCCTCTTGGTTTTCTCCCATTCTTACTCATACCAGCTGTGATCCTTAGGTCCTAGTGCCCCTGTCCAGATACATCATCTCCTAGTGAGCTTGGTGTTTCATGAACAAGCCTGATGCATTAGAGAAGGGCTCTGCTTCTGCTGCCAAAAGAAAGGACATAACTCCTTCAACTGCTGAAACCAATTCCTACAACCTGGCTTATCCTCCACCCCTTCCCTGAAACAAAACATTCGAAACACTGAAATGAATCCCCCTCCTCTACCGCCCAAGGAGACGCCTACCCCATCCAAGTTAGACCAATACATTAACTCCCTAAAGACCTTGGGGAAGAGCAACTCTGACATCTTCTCAGTATTGAAGATGTGTTATGAGGAACCCTCTGAAGAAATCACAACCATCTATGCCCCTGGAATCAAGAAAGCATGGGATTTTTAAGAAGGGAAGCCGCCTTAACATCTCCTTCCCTCACATTGAATCATGTATTTGTAGCACCCACTAGCAATTGAACCATGCATCTCCCAGTTGTGCTACATGGACTGAAACAAAACATCGACACCACTGCCCTCATCGATTCTGGAGCAACAGGAAACTTCCTTGACCCTCATCTTCTTTCCAAGGGAATCTTCAAACTCTCCACAGTCACCTTCCTGGTCACTGCTTACAACGTTGATGGAACCCCTAACACCAAAGGAACTATCAAGTGGACAACCATCATCTCCTTTTCTTCTGGACCATTCTCTGATTCAGTAAAATTCATGGTCGTCTGTCTCTCCTGCCCCCAGATAACCCTTGCAATGCCCTGGCTGTGAAAGTGGAACCCCTGCATCAACTGGTCCACCTTCTCCATCAACCTCCTTCCCTCTTGATCCCTGCATAATCCATTCCATTTCACCCCAGAGTCCTCTGAAGCCATGAACAAGACCACCATCTCCATGGAACTTGCCCTCGCCAATCCACCCAAGGAAGTCATCCTCCCAGATTTCTATTCCAATTTTGCTGATGTCTTCGCCAAGAAAACCCATGACCAACTCCTCCCTCATCAATCTTATGACCACACCATCAAACTATGAGATACCTTCCTACCCAAGATCACCAAAGTTTACCCTTTCAATCCAGTAGAGAAGGAGGTGTACAAAGCCTTTGTAGAAGAACATCTCCAAACCGGTTGTATCATTCCTTCCAAATCTCCCCAAGCCACCCCATTCTTCTTCGTCCCAAAGAAGGATGGATCCCTTCAACCCTGTCAGGACTACCATTACCTCAACACCCACATGGTTCGAAATGCATATCCTCTCCTCCTTATCTCAGAACTAGTCAATGACATGAAGGACTCCACCTACTTCACCAAGTTTGACATTAGGTGGGGATACAACAACATTCAACTCAAGAAAGAGGATTATTGGAAGAGAGCATTCATTACTCCCCTTGGCCTATTTGAATCAACTGTCATGTTTTTCAGCTTTTGCAATGGTCCTGCCACATTTCAAGGCTTTATGAACCACATCTTTGCTGATCTAATCACTAAACAATGGCTGAAGATCTACATCGATGACCTTGGAATTCACATGAATGGCCCTCTTTCCCTTCACCACAAATGAATCCGTTGAGTTCTCCAACAACTTCGCGACCATCATCTCTCCCTTAAACTCTCCAAATGTTCATTTGACTCCTTGACCATGGAGTACCTGGACATGATCATTGGTGAAAGACAAATGCATATGGATCCTGCCAAGCTCTCTGCTATTGCCTCCTGGAAACCCCCCACCTTGGTCAAAGGCATCTGTTCCTTCCTTGGGTTCACAAACTTCTATCAAAAGTTCATTCCCAACTACTCAAACATTGTCATCCCCCTCACCTTCCTGACCAAAAAAGACCAACCATGGACTTGGAGCCCTCTCCAACAATGGGCCTTTGACACCCTTTGCCACATCTTCTCCTCAGCCCCCATACTCTCCATTCCTGACACCTCCCACCTCTTTTCCATCATGACCGATGCCTCCCTGCTTGCCGCCAGAGCTGTCCTTATGCAGAAGGACTCAAATGGAGATCTCCACCCCTGCACATATTTCTCCAAGACCTTCTCTCTGGCCAAGCGAAACTACAACATCTATGACCAAGAGCTCCTCGCTGTAATCCTTGCCCTCTCCGAATGGAAGCACTACCTCCAAGGCACCACCTTCCCCATGTCCATCATCACCGACCACAAAAACCTCTTCTATATCAAAGACCCTTGCAAACTCTCTCATTGCCAAGCCTGATGGGCCCTATTCCTACAGGACTTCCACATTGAATGGGTCATCACACTGGGCTCTCACTTGGGACCAGCTGATGCTCTCTCCTGCAAGAACTCTCCCAACACCTCTCTGGACAACTCTGACTCCTCCATTGTTCCTGACCCTGTTATTATCAATGCTCTTGATCTGGCTCTTGCTACGTCAATTTCTTCTTCCACCTCTTCAGACCCATTCATTCTTTGTGTTCTTTCTGCCTTGAAAGATGGCTCACCTTTGTTCTCTTGTGCCTCGCTTTCTGACTGGTCCTTTGATAATGGCCACCTTTATTTCAAGGGGTGTATGTTTGTTCCTCCCCCTTCTTGTTCCACCCTGCTTCATGCCATTCATTCCTCCCCACTTTCTGGCCATATGGGTATCTTTCATACCAAATCCATTCTCAAATGTGACCACTGGTGGCCCAGTCTTTCTTCGTTTGTCAAAAGTTTTATTGATGGGTGCACTGTCTGTCAGCAAAACAAAGTCAACACCCATCCCACCACTCCACCATTGACTCCCATTCCCTTAACTGCCATGCTCCTGTTTAAACAACTCTCTGTCGACCTCATCACCTCCCTCTCTCCCTTGGCAGGCCATGATTCTATCATGGTCATAGTCGACCATGGCCTTATGAAGGGGGTAATCCTCATCCCTTGTTCCAAAACCATTGATGCTGCCAGAGGCGCTCAGATATTTTTCAACTCAGTTTTCAAATGGTTTGGTCTTCACAACACTCTCATCTCTGATTGTGAACCTCAATTTGCCTCTGCCCTCGCAAGAGAGCTTGCTCATCTTTTGAAATATGACATCTGACTCTCCACTGCCTATCACCCTCAAATGGATGGACAGACCAAATGAACCAATCAAGAATTAGAAACATACCTACAGATCTTCTGCACCAATAATCTGTTATCTTGGGCCCATTTCTTCACTTCTGCCAAATTCCACCACAACTCCACCCCACACAGCTCTACAAAAAGGTCCCCGTTTTCCCTCCTATACAGATATGAACCTTGTTCCTACCCCCCCCATTGGAAAAACATTTATTCCTGCCCTTGAGAATCGACTCTCTCTCTTTGAAGAAGCGAGAAAGGAAGCCCTAGCTGCCCACAAATCTACCTGAAAGATCATGTCCTTGTGGTCTTCCCACAGATTCTCTTCCTGGAAGGTAGGAGATAAGGTGTGGCTCAAGGCAACTAATCTTCATCTCAAATCTCCCTCTCAGAAGTTGGCACCCAAACAGATGGGACCCTTTGAAATCATCCACATCTTATCCCCCCTTATCTATCAACTCCATCTCCCTCGTGCCTGGAAGATACACAATGTCTTCCATGCCTCCCTCTTATCATCCTATCGCTCCACCAAAATCCATGGTCCTTCCTTTCTTGAACCTCCACCTGACATGATTAATGATGATGAAGAATACAAAGTGGAAGCCATCTTAGCTCATAAGGGCCCCACTTCCCACTGAAAGTTCCTAACCTTGTGGAAAGGATACTCTTCAGCAGAAAATACCTGGGAATCCAAAAGTAATCTCTGTCATATGTCCCTAATCCTGTCTACCTATAAGAAGACTCACAAGCTTTGAGGACGGAGATGCTTTCCCAGTCATTTCTCATCCTCTTGGAATAAATCAAGTGAGCACTCATCCAAGCTTGTCTCCAAGTCCAATACCCAGACCTCAACAACCCCAAGCACGCCCTGGAACACTCTTACTTTTGCAAGATAGATTATTGTCCCTATCACCATGAGTGGTGAAGGAACTTCATGTCTTTCCTTTCCTCTGCAGTCACCTCTTCCTCTCAATCTACTCCATCCTTGCCCCTTCGCAACTGCAATGTCTACCCTATGTTCCTTCCAACTCATGCAGCCCACCTCCTGTATTCCACCATCCTTGATTCCCCCACCATTCTGTTCACTTTAGAGGATGATCCTTTATTTCAAGCTGATGAAATCACTCATGAGTTGATTCGCCTCTTTCATGGTCTCACCCATGCTCAATGACTCCAGTCTTCTTACAATGCCCCTCTCCGTTTCACCCTGGGAGCTTTACCCAATCACATACTTACCATCCTTCATGTGCACAGTTTCACTGATTTCATTCAAAACCTTTCCCCAGCTACCATTTACCCCACCTTTCATCATATTTTCCTTTCCCTTCCTCAGGAACAATGCAATGCATACATTGAATGTGTCAACCAGTTCCTTCTCATAACCCCTCAGACTGTCCCACTCCTGGTTCCTCCTCCATTATCCACCAGACTATCTTCTCCCCCTATGTCCAAGACATCCACTGCTGTTGAGAGCTCATCCAATGATGAATATGAAGTCCCCACCATTCCCATCCCCACTGATGTGGCACAGATGATTCCCTTATCTAACGGAAATCTAGTACTTTCTTCTCCTATCCACATTATGCCATGTTCAGATTGACTTCATCATCGTCCTGCCTTGCCCAACACCACTTGCTTTCACTGCCATCGTCTCAGCCACTATTGTGAAGAATGTCCTGTATATGTTTGTCCCCATTGCCGCCTCACTGCCCCAGGCCTTCCAGCTTGCCAATGTCTCACCCTCCAATGCAACTTCTGTCATAACTGGAGACATTCAGAACAAGTCTGTCCCCACCGTAATTGTGGCATATGCTCTCAAGCTGGCCACATCATTAGCAATTGTCCATTTGAACATCTTTTCCCATCCCAGGCAGCCTCTATTTACAGATGAACCTCTGGACCCTCTGCCTAGTGCCTGGCCAGAATAGGGACTGCTTGTCGAACCTGGGGTTCATCTGTACGAAGAGGGTAATGTTACAGTTTTCATCCTCTTTCACCATGTTATCCTTTTCTCTGAATACCTTTACCGTCGCACCTGGAGAACCATCCATGTTTCTAACACAAGTTACCTATTTCTAGTAAACATGGACTCCATTTCATTTCGCCTCCTCAATTGACTCCATCCTTCCTTCTCATTCTATGACATTCCTCCACTTTTGATTCCTTTCTTGGCTTGGTCCATGCATATCACCCTTCCCAATAAATAGTCTGCCTAGTTACCCTTGTACTTCGTTTTTGATCTATGCAATATTAGCATCTAGTATCTGGAATCACCTCTGAGCCTTTGAGTCCTTAGAGTGTCCATTGACACTATCTCCTTCGAGGCCTAGTCCCTGCAATCCCGGAACGTTATGCTCTCAGGACATCAGTCTCTTCATGAGAATCACCCTGATAGATAACTAGTAAACAGATTCCATCTTTGTATGCTAAGTGTAACAGCTCCCTTCCATTGATCCTCTTCTTTGAGACAGATGTTGTTGTGCCCCCACCTAATGTTGAACTTGGTGAAGTAGGTGGAGTCTTTCATATCATTGACAAGCTTTGAGATGAGGGGAAGAGGATACACGTTTTGAACCATGTGACTGTTGAGGTATCAGTAGTCCTGACAAGGTTGAAGGGATCCATCCTTCTTTGGAACAAAGAAGAACAGGGCAGCTTGGAGAGACTTGGAAGGGAAAATGCAACCAGTTCTGAGATGTTCTTCCATAAAGGCTTTGCAGACCTCCTTCTCTGCTGGGTTAAGGGGATAGACCTTGGCAATCTTCAGTACAAAGGTATCTTGCAGTTCAATGGTATGGTCGTAAGGTTGGTGAGGAGGGAGTTGGTCATGGGTTTTCTTGGCAAAGACATCAGCAAAATTGGAGCAGAAGTCTGGGAGAGAGATTTCCTTGGGCATTTTGGTGAGGGCAAGTTCAGTGGAGATTGTGGTTTTGTTGATGGCTTTGGAAGTGTTAGTGTCTTGATGGAAAGGGTTGTGTGAGGATTGAGAGGGGAGAAGGTTGATGGAGAAGGTGGACCAGTCAATGCAGGGATTCCACTTTTGAAGCCAGGGTATTCTAAGGATTATCTGGGGGCAAGAGAGGTGAATGACCATGAACCTCATGGAGTTGGAGAATGGTCTGGAAGAGAAAGAGATGACAGTTGTCCATTTGATAGTTCTCTTGGTGTTGGGAGTTCCATCAACATTATAGGCTGTGACCAGGGAGGCGACCAGAGAAAGTTTGAAAATTCCCTTGGGAAGAAGACAAGGGTCTAGGAAATTCCCTGTTGCTCTGGAATCAATGAGAGCAGTGGTGTCGATGTTTTGCCTTTGTCTGTGTAGCACTACTGGGAGAGGCATGGTTCGATTGCTAGTGGATGCTACAAGTACATGGTTTAATGTGAGGGAAAAAGACATTGAGGCAGCTTCCCTTTTAAAAATCCCATGCCCTTTCGATTTCTGGGGCGTAGATGGTTGCAATCTCTTCAGGGGGTTCTTCATAGCACATCCTTAGAAAAGATGTCAGTGTCACTTTTTCCTGAGGTTTTTAAGGAGTTAATATATTGGTCCAGCTTGGACAGGGCTAGGGTTTCCTTAGGCAGTGGGGGAGGGGGATTCGTCTTAGTGTTTCGAATGTTTTGTTTTGGGGTGGAGGTAGAGGGTGGTCCTTGTTGTGTGAAGGGGTTTTGGCAGTTGGAGGAGTTATGTCCTTTTCTTTGGCAATGGAAGCACAGCCCTTCTCTGATGCATCAGGCTTGTTTGGGGGGTGTATGCTTGGACAGGGTGACATTGTCAATGTCCATGGCATTGGGGTCTTTGGGTGCAGGGCAGAAGGAAGAGGGTTGAAATTGTCCGCTTCTCAAGGCATGGATCCTCATCTTTTGAGCATGGAAAGTCTTTGCTTGTTCGATCCATTTGTCGATGGTGTCTGGGATGGGGGACATGGAGAGGATCATTGTGGTGATCCGTTGATCAAGCCCTAAGGAGAACTGATCAATGAGAGTAATGTCGTTGGTGATTCCTGCCTTGCTTGACAGATTCTGGAAGTCGGTAAGGTATTGTTGGAATCCATCATTAGAGATTCCATCAGAACCTTTAGAGGACTTCTGGACAAGTTTTGACAAGTCCAGATGGGCGGTTGCTTTGGTATTGAAGGGGTAAAAGGTGGTCTCAAAGTTTTTGGCAAATTTATCAAAAGTCTTCTCTCTAGCATCATTGAGGAGGTTGGTGAGCTTGTTGTACCACATCTCAGCAAAGGACGCTCCTCATCCTTCACTCATCTTGTTCAGAGTGGTAGTTACCTTTCCTTCATCGGTGGAGTACAGTGTGGAGTTGAGTGCAAAGTAGGCCTTCATGGCCTTGATCCATTAAGGTGCATCATTGGACTTTCCTAAAAAGTTGACAGGGAGGACTGCCTTTAATTCAGTGGCTCGAGAAGACATTTTCGGTGCAGGGGGTCGGGGGTTGCTGGGGACTTTGAGTGACACTGGGATAGAGCTTGGGGGAAATGGAAGACTTGGTCCAGCAAAAGGTAGTGGTGTGCTAGGTCTGGTAAAGGGCTGTGGTGTATTTAGTGCTGTTTGAGGGTAACAGTCAACTTCTATGTCATTCAGTGGATTGTCGGGAACTCAGATGTGTTGTTGGGAACTTGTTGTTGTGGTGGGAGGATCCTACACTTGAAAAGGTGGGACCAAGTGAAACACCAAGCTCACTAGGAGATGATGTATTTGGACAAGGGCTACTATTGCTAGGGACAATAGAGACCTTAAGACCACAGCAGGTATGAGTGAGAATGGGAGAAAACCAAGAGGACAAAACTGAGGTCCTCTGGCAGCAACTTGGGCCTTTATATACTACTCAGGGGTTTACACTTGTGTACACTAGATCTAAGAGATATCCTGTGCATAGCTATGATGAACATGAGGAGGAGGCATGGATCAGTACTGCCTTGCCTTGAGGCAGGCAGTAATGAAAGACATGAGGAGGACGAGTCATAGATAAGGCCATGAGGTGAGGGTGAAACATACATGAGGTGAAGGAGATTAAAGTGGCAGCAAAGATAAGACACAGGTGAGGGTGTAGAGTGGGACATGAGGAGAAAATGAGGCTGCCCTGGTTTATCCATGAGGTGAAGGTCTAGATCGCCATGAGGGATGAGCATTTAGGTGTTTGGGTGATAGGGGTTAAAGATAGGGGCTAAATGCGAAATCACTCAGATAAAATCAGGAAAAATAGGGTAAATGAAGGGAAAAATAGAGCATCTGTAAAACACTATCCCATCTTTAAAAATAAACTTTCAGGTGATTAAAGGGTAGGCTGCAGGATTGGAGCTCTTGGGAAGGCTCATCGAAGTCTGTGAAAGCAGAAAGGAAGTCTGATTGACATAAGCAGATCCTTTGAGGTGCATTGGGGTGTAAGTGGTGAAATTCCTTCACAGCATCATTAGAATCTTCAAGGTTCTTCAGGGGTTCCCAGGTCCATTCCTCATCTGAGTATCCTTTCCAATGGATAAGATATTCAAGGCAATTTCATTTACAGTGGGTGTCAACGATATAGTCCATCTCATATTCAACTTCTCTATTTTCTGTGACTTCAACAGATCCAGGATGGAATGTGGTTTGTCCTTCAAGGCGTTCCTTGTAAGGACGAACATGAGAGATGTTTACTACAGGATGGATTCTCATTGATCATGGTAAGTGCAGTTCTACTGCATTATCTCCAATCAATTTTGTAATGACATATGGACCAAGCCATCATTCCATGAGCTTCTTGAAAGCATGGGTTAATTTAAGGTTTTTGGTAGAAAGCCAAACCTTATTATTAACCATATATTTAGGGGGTTCAGCGCGATGCTTGTCTGCTTGAATCTTCATTCATGATTGAGCTTTCTCTAGGTTGGCTTGAGTATTGATTAAGACATCTTCCATAGAGGTAGTGAATTGCTCAGCAGCTGGTACTTTCACAGCCTTTTGTTCAAAGCCCATGCAAGGCATGTAGGAGCATGTGATTTCAAAAAGTGACTTCTGGGTAAAAGCCTGTTTCTTGGTATTATAGGAGAATTGGACTAAGGGTAGCCAATGAACCCAATCATTTTGTCTTTCAGCAGTAAATAGATGAAGGTATTGTTGAAGATCTCTGTTCATTTGCTCAGTCTGTCCATCAGTCTGAGGATGAAATGCTGTGGAGAGTTTAGGTTGGATGCCTAAATGTTTACATAGATCTCTCATTACCTGAGAGGCAAACTGGGTGCCTCTATCAGATACAATAGCACATGGAAGGCCATGATTCTTCCAGATGTGGTTGAAATAGAGTTGTGCTGTGTCCATGGCAGTGGCCATTTTATTGCAGGAGATGAATTCTACTTCTTTGAAGAATCGATCAATGACGACAAGAATAGAATCAAAACTGTGCAATAGTGGTAGGTCAGTGGTAAAGTCAGCCATGACTTCGATCCATGGCATATTTGGGAGGTCTAAGGGGTGAAGTTTGCCAGGTGGTGCGATGTTGGTTGGTTTGCATCTAGCACAATGCTCACATCATGATACATACTCTTTTACAAGAGTGTTCATTCCAGGCCAGGTATAACTTCATTGGATGAGATCTAGAGTCTTTTCAACTCCAGGGTGTCCAGCAATAGGAGTGTCGTGATGTAGGCATATGATTTCCATGCATAATGATTGGTCATCAGGAACATAGAGTTTTCCCTTTTGGTCATATAGTAGATCGTTATCTTGTGTCTCGATTTGGTGTTTTTCTTTCAGGTTAATGGCATCAGATTCTTTAAGGAGGTGTATTGCATTTTTGATTTTTGTGATTATGGTGTTGGTGTTGGTGTTGATATGAACAGTTTTTGAGTTTTCTGTAACACTATGGAGAGAGGAGGGAAGGATAACCTGTATTCCATTATCAGAATCAGTTCTGGTGGAATGGTCTTCTCAATGGGATAAAGCATCGGCTTTGCCCATAGTAGCTCCAGGCTTATGAAGCCATTCAAAGCAGAAGCAAGATAAATATTGAGCCCATCAGGCTTGTTGACGATTGAGGTCTTGGTGTTTCATGAACCATTGAAGGTTGGCATGATTGTTCCAGATCTCAAATTCATGACAAGTGCCTTCAAGGTAATGTCGCCATTGTTCAAGACTACAAATGACACTGAGCATTTCCTGATCAGCAACGGGGTAATTCCATTCTGCAGATGATAAGGTGTGGGAGGAATATGTGATAGGGTGCCATTTGTCATTCTGTTGAATAGATAGCACTGCGCCAGTGGCATAAAGTGATGTATCTGTTTCCAGATGGAAGATAGCATCTATATCCAGGTATGCTAAAATAGGGGCAGAAGTGAAGTGTGATTTAAGCATTTCAAACACTTGTTGTCATTCATCAGTCCAAATGAAAGGAGTATCCCTTTTAGTGAGATTGTGTAGTGGTCATGCGACTTGCACATATCTTTGTATGAATCGTTGATAGAAGTTAGCAAATCCGAGGAAACTCCATACACCTTTAACGTTAGTAGGAGTAGGCCATTTCGTAAGGGCAGATACTTTGGTGTGATCCATTTGTATCCCATCTCTAGAGATGATCATACCAAGGAATTCTACTTCTTTGGTACTAAAGGTGCATTTCTCCAGTTTCACAAAGAGATTGTTATCTCATAGGCATTGGAGAACTTTTGCAATGATGCGTTTGTGGTAAGCGAGATCATCAGATTTTGTAAAGATCATGAGGTCATTAATATAAATGACCATGATGTCAGTCATATTGGCAAACAGTTCATTCATCATTGTTTGAAATGTTGTGGGGGAGTTGCATAACCTGAAGTACATTACTAAGGGTTCTAAGAATCCTCAATGACAAATGAAAGCAGCTTTCCATTTGTCACCTTCTTTGATTCTGACATTATTGTATCCCCAGTGAAGATCAATCTTCGTAAACCATTTTGATCCTTGTAATCAATCAACGAGTTGTGAGATCAAGGGTAGAGGGTAGTTGTTTTTGATTGTATGCTCATTAATGTATCGGTAATCCTGTACCATCCATTTTCATCCATCTTTCTTTGGAACAAAGAAGACAGGGGAAGTCTGTGGGAACTTAGAAGGATGTATATAACCCTTTTTCAGTTGGTCATCTATGAAGTCTGACACTTCCTGTTGTTCTGTGGGTGAAAGGGGAATCATTCGTCCTTTCTTGGCAACAAAGGAATCCTTCAGTTTGATAGCATGATCCCAGGATTTGTGAATTGGCATTTGCTCGGAGTCTTTCTTTGAGAAGACTGTGAGATACTTGTGGTAGACACATGGAACAAGATCTTTGGGTTTCGGGTCAGGTTTCTTTACCAGCTCTTCCTGTTTGAGCATAAAGATCTGCTATAGGAAGTCTTGTTCTTTCAATTGTAATTGTCTGATGAACTTTGATGTTCCATTCAGAGTTTTACATAAAGGGGGACAGCATGTCATGTGGACTAATCCAATAGTCCAATTAATCACAGGATTATGGTGATGCAAGCACAAGTGGCCGAGTATCATCTGATTTTTCCCTAGATCAGTTACTTTGGCATGGGTTCACTCACAATGATCCTGAAACCTAATGACAATTTCGGCATAATGAGTCATTGTTCCAGCAGTATTATGTGATCCATCAACATTGTATACTGGGATTGGCTTTTCATTTTTCAAAAGAGGAATTCATTTCTCTTTTGCATAAGATCTGTCAATATAGATAGCATTAGCTCCACTGTTGAGTAAAGCTTTGGTGTTCATGAACTGATCTCAATCGTGATCAGTGGCAATGTCAATCTGTAGTGTTAGTTCTCATTTTGCACTGCAAATGTTAGTGGTATTTGGGATTTGGGAAGAAAGGTTTCTTAAAGCAGAATCAAGCACTGGTTTAGAGTCCTGGCCAAGCTCCAAATCTATTGGAGACCCCACTTGGCTGTAAGAATAATTTACAAAAAATGTACTTAGCAAATTATTGGGAATATTAGCAGCTTGAACACCCAGATCATTCAAGTTGCTTTGCCTTTTCTCTTATCTGTCAAAGGGGTCTCGTCAAGAGCATGGATCTTCTTTGTTTTGGAGCAGGTCTTCTTATGACCTCCTTGGTGCCATCCACATTCATTGCATTTGGTGGATGGTTTGCAACATTCACTCTTATTGTGACCCTTTTGTCCACAATTGAAGCATCCAGAGGGTTGTTTCCTCTTTTGCTTCTTTTTGATGGCATCAATATGTTCTTCAATTTCAGATTCATTGGGTGCTTCATCTAGAGCATCAACATCCATTGCGTTAGGGTCGTGAGACTGCTTTGGTTGAAAGTAACTTTTAGATAAAGAGGAATATGCTTGTCCTGTTCGTCTCTTCTTTAGAAATGTGATGGTTTCTATCTTTTCGCTGGCATTGATTACAGCCTTGGCATAGAGATCTAAATTGTAAACTTCTCATTCACCTTCTCTGATGATTAGATCTCAAATCCCAGGGGTCATATGCATTTCTAGAATATTGGTGGCATGGGTTCCTGAGATGTTAGCTTCTTTTGCCAGCTTCTTGAATTGATCCATGAAGTCAGTACTTCTCATAGATCCTTGTTTGAGATTCCAGAGTTTCTGGAGAGCCCAGTCTGGTTTAGCAGTTGGCTGGTACTGCTTTTTGAGATCTTTGACGAGATTTCTCCAGGTGTATGCTCGTCCTTGATCTAAGTATTGAGTGGCGAATGTTCCAGCACGTGGTCCTGTCATTCGAGATAAGACAGCCACTACTGCTTCAAAGGATTCCATTGGTATCGCATCACAGTTGAGATCAATGTAGGTTTTCATTTTAAGCCACCATCCTTCGAACTTGGCAATCTCTTCTTTGAATTTCCTGGGGTCAGAGAATACTTCAACCTTCTTGGTTGCTTTGGCAGTGGGGATTACTGGTACTGGTGGTATGGCTGCGATCTGGGCATTTGCTTGTGCAAAATCGTTCTCAATGCTTATGGTATATTGCGTCATCAAACCTAGTTGCATGGCAATCATGATAAGCTGTTGTTCAAGATCTCCAGCATCATGCAAGTTGTTGATGAACTCAGTTGAGTTGAATCTCCTTGGGTTGAAAGACATGATTGGGCAAGAGTAAAAGAGGTTAGATTAAAGAATCAGAAATACATGATCAATTGGTGTCTTCAACTAAACTGGGGATCTCCATAGTTGAGTCTAGTTCCCACTGAGCTTTGGTGCTTAGCTCAGTTGGCATGGGGAAGTATTCTGGAGTGGTTGATCCTGTTTCATAAGGAGAGCCTTGAGTGATAGTGTAATTGGTCTGGAAATGAGAATAGAAGAATTGAGAGGTGATCTGTTGGATTGTGAAAGGGGAGATCGAAGTAAAGAACCACTCAATCCAGGTAGGGGTTTCTCATAATGGTTCCTGGTTTGGTTTGGTTATGGGTTGGGCCTGCCAAGCATTTTTGTTATTTGTCCAATCATTATCTTCTGGTTCAGGCCAAGCTGGTTGTTCCTGTTGTTCAGCTTCTTCAATCTTCTTCCTTATGAGATTAGCTTCTCTGATGATAATGCTAATGAGGAAGAAGTTTCAATTGATGGTGATTGCGAAGGGTTTTCCTTTGGGGATGGTGTATAGTACAAGAAAGAGAAGTAGTGCAAGAAGAGATGTGAATATATAGAGGAATGTGAATGGAACACAGTTCATTCAGTTACTCTTCTTGAGATCGGTGTGGGGGACAGAGGCTGATTCTCCTGATCAGAATCCAATATTTCTCCTTCTTTGGGTTGCTCTTCAAAAGGCCTTCTCTGATAAGCCGAAGGAGCAGGTTGAGGAGTGGGTGTGTCTGGGCAAACAAAGACAGGTTGTAATGGAACTTGGGGAACTCTTCATATTACAGGTGGTGCCTAGCTAGCTATGTCTGATCATGTAGATACTTTAATGGAAATGAAGAGGTGGCCTAAGTGCCTTTCAGGGTCAAAGAGGAGAAATTTGGAAAGGGCTGCAATGACAAGTACACCAGTACCAGCAAGGGGGGAAATTATCAAACTCAAAATCAGAAGATGCAGGGGATGGAGATCTCTCCTCCAGACGTAGTCGTTCCTCAATATGGTCTCGAGCTGCGCAGACCTAATGTCTAATCTCCTGAATCTCATGTCTCCTTCTCTCCTTGTAAAAACCCACTTGTATTGCTTGTTGAATAAAATCCGAGAGTTTGGACAGGACAAATGCTTGATGTCAATGATAATTGAGAGGTTTGACAAGAGTAATGTTGGACCGTTCAATACTGGGGGAGGCATGACAGGGGGCATGAGAATCAAGGGCATGAATCCGTTCCCAGTTGACAGGTTGGGCAAGCAGCATTGGTGAGCAGACAGGGGTGCTTGGGTGATATGTTGAGGATACTGCCCGATATGGCAAGTATCTTGGAGTGGAACTTCTGCTGACATAAGAACTTAGGCGATTCTGTGATCTCCTATCGTTTCTTTTGGCAGCTTCCTTGTAGGCTGTGATGTGGTCTCTGAGGCATATGTTAACGATTTCATCTACTATGCTAACACTACTCTCAGTCTCTGATTTGATGTCCACATCTGATTATTCAGTGAAGAAAGTGAGAGGGGCATAGGGGGTCTCTTCTCTCTTGATAGACACTGATTGTCAGGGGTGTCAGTGACTCGTTTCTACTCCTCAGTACTGGGAGGGGAAGGATCCTACTCTTGGAGTACAGTACTAGGGATACTGTGTGCGGGGGTTAGATGACATGTTTGTCTCCTGTAGTTCAGCTGGGAGGGCTGAAAGACTGTTAAGGAGTTTTGTCCTAATGAAACACCAAGCTCACAGACCAAAGGTATTCCCTAGAGACAGAGCACTGGATCAACTATCAATGGTAAACCAATAGTAGAAACCCTTAAGAGACAGCAGGTATGAGTGAGAATGGGAGAAGACCAAGAGGACAAAACTGAGGTCCTCTGGTGGCAACTTGGGCCTTTATAAACTACTCAAGGGTTTACACTTGTGTACACTAGATCTAAGAGATATCCTGTGTGTAGCTATGACAAACATAAGGAGGAGGCATGGATCAGTACTGCCTTGCCTTGAGGCAGGCAGTAATGAAAGACATGAGGAGTATGAGTCATAGATAAGGCCATGAAGTGAGGGTGAAACATACATGAGGTGAAGGAGATTAAAGTGGCAGCAAAGATAAGACACAGGTGAGGGTGTAGAGTGAGATATGAGGAGAACATGAGGCTGCCCTGGTTTATCCATGAGGTGAAGGTCTAGATCACCATGAGGGATGAGTATTTAGGTGTTCAGGTGATAGGGGTTAAAGATAGGGGCTAAATGCGAAATCACTCAGATAAAATTAGGAAAAATAGGGAAAATGAAGGGAAAAATAGAGCATCTGTAACAACTACTTCCCCCAATACTTATTTATCCCAATATGGTAGTGTTACAGTTTTCATTCTCTTTCACCATATCATGGTCTTCTCTGAATACTTCTACTGTTGCACCTGGAGAACTACTCATGTATTGAATACGAGTTACTTACTTCTCATCAATGTGGACTCCATTTCATTCCATCTCCTTGATTAACTCCATTCTTCCTTCTCATTTGATGACCTTCTACTACATTCAATTCCTTTCTTAGCTTGGTCTGTGCGCATTGCTTTTTCCTATAAATAGTTGACCTTAGCTACCATTCTACTCTGTTCTTGATCTATGCAATACAAGCATATTATATCTGGAATTACCTTCGAGCCTTTGAGTCTTCACTTGAGTGTCTCAGACACAACCTCCCTTGAGCCCAAGTCCTTCAATCCCTTGAATGTTATGTTCTCAGGATGTTAGTCTCCTCGTGAGCATCACCCAGTGAGATAACTAGTAAGTGGAGCTTATCTTTGTATGCTTTGCATAACAAAAGATCGAGAACTACCTTGGTCCCACCATCCCAGGTGTAGGACTCTTCCACCATCACAATGAGTTCCCAATGATGCATCTGAGTCCCTGACAATCCACAGAGTGACATAGAAGTCAACTCACCCCCTTGTACAGCACTAAGCACACCACAGCCCTTCGCTGGACCAAGCACACCACTGCCCTTTGCTGGATCAAGTCTTCCATTTTCTCTGAGTCCTACCCCAGCACCACCCAAAGTTCCTAGCAACCCTAGACCCCCTGCACCTAAGATGTCCTCTCAAGCCACTGAGTTGAAGGCAGCCCTCCCTGCTGACTTTTCCAGAAAGTCCAACAACGCCCCCCAATGGATCAAGGCCATGAAGGCCTACTTCACACTCAATTTCATGTTGTACTCCACCGATGAAGGGAAAGTTACCACCACCTTGAATAAAATGAGTGAAGGACAAGGAGCATCCTTTGCTGAGACATGGTACAACAAACTCGCCAACCCCCTCATTGATGCTAGGGAGAAAACCTTCAACAAATTTGCAGAAAACTTTGAGACTACCTTCTATCCTTTCAACACCAAAGCCACTGCCCACCTGGACCTGTCAAAGCTCATCCAAAAATCTGCTAAAGGCCCCAATGGAATTTCTAACAACAGATTCCAACAATACATCACAGACTTTCAGAACCTGTCCAGCAAGGCAGGAATCATTGACGATGTGACCCTCATCAACCAGTTTTCTCTGGGCCTCGATCAACGGATTGCTACCATGATCCTCTCCATATCCCCCATTCCTGATACCATTGACAAGTGGATTGAATGAGCAAAAACCTTCCATGCTCAGAAAATGAGAATCCAAGCCCTGAGGAGTAGATGCTTCCAACCCTCCTCCTTCTGCCCTGCATCCAAAGACCCCAATGCCATGAACATTGATAATGTCACCCCATCAAAGCTTACACCCCCTGAATGAGCCTGATGTATCAGAGAAAGGCTATGCTTCTATTGCCAAAAGAAGGATCATAACTCTTCCAACTGCCGAAATCCCTTCCTTCAACAAGGGTCTCCCTCTACCCTGAAGCAGAACATTTGAAGCACTGAGACAAACCCCCCTCCCCTGCTGCCCAAGGAAACTTCAGCCCTGTCCAAGCTGGACCAATACATCAATTCCCTGAAGACCTCAGGGAAGAGCAACTTCAACAGGTTCTCTGTTCTGAAGATGTGCTATGAAGAACCCCCTGAGGAGATTGCAACCATCTATGCCCCTGGAATTGAAAGAGCACAGGATTTTTGAGAAGAGAAGCTGCCTCAATGTCTCCTTCCCTTATGTTGAACCATGTACTTGTAGCACTGACTAGCAATCAAACCATGCGTCTCCCAGTCATACTATATGGACTAAAGCAAAATGTTGATACCACCACCCTCATTCATTCCAGAGCAATGGGAAATTTCCTAGGCCCTCATCTTCTTCCAATGGGAATCTTCAAACTCTCCCCAGTTGCTTCCCTGCTCACAGCCTACAATGTTGATGAAACTCCCAACACCAAGGGGACCATCAAATGAACAACCACCATCTCTTTCTCCTCCAGACCATTCTCTGACATCATAAAGTTCATGGTCATTCATCTCTCCTGCCCCCAGATAATCCTTGGAATGCCCTGGCTTCAAAAATAGCACCCCCACATTGACTGGTCCACTTTCTCCATCAACCTTCTTCCCCCTTGATCCTCACACAACCCTTTCCATCATGACACAGAAACTTCTGAAGCCATCAATAAGATCACAATCTCCATGGAACTCACCCTCACCGAAACACCCAAGGAAATCTCTCTCCCAGACTTCTGTTCTGACTTTGCTGATGTTTTTGCCAAAAAGACCCATGACTAACTCCCTCCTCATTGACCATATGACCACACCATCAAGCTAAGAGATACCTTCATACTGAAGATTGCCAAGGTCTATCCCCTCAACCCGGCAGAAAAGAAAGTTTGTAGAGCCTTCATAGAAGAACATCTCAGGACCAGTCACATCGTCCGTTCCAAGTCCCCCCAAGCTGTCCTGTTTTTCTTTGTCCCAAAGAAGGATGGATCTCTTCGACCCTGTCAGGACTACCATTACCTCAATAGCCACATGGTTCAAAACGCATATCCTCTCCCCCTGATCTTGAAGCTAGTTGACAACATGAAAGACTTCACCTACTTCACCAAGTTCAACATTAGGTGGGGGTACAACAACATTCAACTCAAGGAAGAGAATCAATGGAAGGGAGCTTTTATTACACCCCTCGGCCTGTTCAAACCAACCATAATGTTCTTCAGCTTCTACAATGGTCCCACCACATTCCAAGACTTCATGAACCACATCTTCACCAACTTAATCACTGAACAATGGCTGAAGATCTACATCGATGACCTTGGAATCCACACAAACAGCCCTCTCTCCCTTCATCATGAGTGAACTCAATGAGTTCTCCAATGACTTTGAGACCACCACCTCTCCCTCAAGCTCTCTAAGTATTTGTTTGACTCCTCAACCATAGAGTACCTCAGTATGATCATTAGTGAAGGACAGGTTCATATGGACCCCACAGAGCTCTCTACCATCACCTCTTGGAAACCTCCCACCTTGGTCAAAGGCATCTGTTTCTTCCTCAGCTTTGCAAACTTCTATTGGAAGTTTATCCTTAACTACTCCAACATCATCACCCCTCTTATCCTCGTCACCAAGAAGGACAAACCTTGGACTTGGAGTCCCCTCCAACAATGTGCCTTCAACACTCTTCACCAAATCTTTGCCTCTGCCCCAGTTCTCTCCATCCCCAACACTTCCTGCCCCTTTTCCATTATGACTGATGCCTCTCTACTCACTTCCAGTGCTGTCCTTATGTAGAAGGATTCAAATGGAGATCTCCATCCTTGCACTTATTTCTCCAAGACCTTCTCCTTAGCTGAGTGAAACTACAACATCTATGACCAGGAGCTCCTCGCTGTCATCCTAGCCCTCTCAGAATGGAAACACTACCTTCAAGGTACCACTTTCCCCATATCTATCATTACCGACCACAAAAATCTCTCATATATCAAGGATCCCTGAAACCTTTCTCACCGCCAAGCCCATTGGGCCTTATTTCTCCAAGACTTCCATATTGAATAGGTCATCACTAAAACACCAAGCTCACTAGGAGATGATGTATCTGGACAAGGGCACTATTGCTAGGAACAATAGAGACCTTCAGGCCACAGCAGGTAAGAGTGAGAATGGGAGAAAACCAAGAGGACAAAACTGAGGTCCTCTGGCAGCAACTTGGGCCTTTATATACTACTCAGGGGTTTACACTTGTGTACACTAGATCTAAGAGATATCCTGTGCATAGCTATGATGAACATGAGGAGAGGGGATGGATCAGTACTGCCTTGCCTTGAGGCAAGTGGTAATGAGAGACATGAGGAGGACAAGTCATAGATAAGGCCATGAGGCAAATGTGAAACATACATGAGGCGAAAGAGATTAAAGTGGCAGCAAAGATAAGACACAGGTGAGGGTGTAGAGTGGAACATGAGGAGAAAATGAGGCTGCACTGGTTTGTCCATGAGGCAGAGGTCTGGATTGCCATGAGGGATGAGCATTTAGGTGTTCGGGTGATAGGGGTTAAAGATAGGGGCTAAATACGAAATCACTCAGATAAAATCAGGAAAAATAGGGAAAATAAAGGGAAAAATAGAGCATCTGTAACACTATCCCATGTTTAGAAATCAACTTCCAGGCAATTAAAGGGTAGGTGGCAGGATTGGATTTCCTGGGAGGGTTCGCCAAAGTCTGTGAAAGCAAAGAGGAAATCAGATTGATATAAGCAGATTCATCATGGTGCATTGGGGTGTAAGCAATGGAATTCTTTCACAGCGTCAGTAGAACCGTCAAGGTTCTTTAGGGGTTTCCAGGTACGTTCCTCATCCGAATATCCTTTCCAATGGACAAGGTATTTGAGGTGATTTCATTTAAAGTGGGTGTCGACAATATAGTCGACCTCATATTCAATCTCTCTATCTTCCATGACCTCAACAGGTCCAGGGTGGAAGGTGGTTTGTCCTTCAAGGTGTTCCTTGTACGGATGAACACGAGAGATGTTCACCACAGGGTGGATTCTCATTGATTGTGGTAGGTGCAGTTCCACTGCGTTATCTCCGATCAGTTTTGTAATGACATATGGGCCAAGCCATCATTCTGTTAGCTTCTTGAAAGCACGGGTTAATTTAAGGTTCTTGGTAGAAAGCCAAACCTTATCATTAATCGCATATTTAGGGGATTTAGAGTGATGCTTATCTGCTTGGACTTTCATGTGTGATTGAGCCTTCTCTAGGTTGGCTCAGGTATTGGTTAAGACGTCTTCCATAGAGGTAGTGAACTGCTCAGCAGCTGGTGCATTTGCAACCTTATGTTCAAAGCCCATGCACGGCATGTAAGAGTGTGTGACTTCAAAAGGTGATTTTTGGGTAGAAGCTTGCTTGTTGGTATTATAGGAGAATTGGGCTAAAGGTAGCCAATTGACCCAATCGTTTTGCCTTTCAGCAGTAAAGAGACGAAGGTACTGTTGAAGGTCTCTGTTCATTCGCTCAGTCTGTCCATCAGTTTGAGGATGAAATGCTGTGGAGAGCTTAGGTTGGATGCCTAAATGTTTGCATAGATCTTTCATTACCTGAGAGGTGAACTGGGGGCCTTGATCAGATACGATAGCATGTGAAAGGCCATGGTTCTTCCAAACATGCTTTAAATAGAGTTGTGCTGTGTCCATGGCAATGATTGTTTTATTGCAGGGGATGAATTCCATTTCTTTAGAGAATCAATCAACGATGACGAGAATGGAATCAAAACCGTGTGATAATGGTAAGTCAGTGGTGAAGTCGGCCATGACTTCAATCTATGGCATATTAGGGAGATCTAAGGGATGAAGTTTACCCAGTGGTGCAATGTTGGTTGGTTTACATCTAGCACATCATTCACATCATGATACATACTCTTTTACAAGAGTGTTCATTCTGGGCCAGGTATAACTTTGTTGGATTAGATATAGAGTCTTTTCAACTCCAGGGTGTCCAGCAATAGGAGTGTCATGATGTAAGTATATGATTTCCATGCATAATGATTGGTCATCAGGGATATAGAGTTTTCCTTGTTGGTCATATAGTAGATTGTCATTTTGTGTCTTGATTTTGTGTTTTTCTTTTAGGTTAATGATGTCAAATTCTTTAAGGAGATGTATTGTGTTTTTGATTTTTATGATTATGGCATCAGAGTCAGTGTTGATATGAACAGTTTTTGAATTTTCTATAACACTACGAAGAGAGGAAGGAGGGATAACCTATATTCCCTTATTATTGGAATCAATTTTGGTGGAATGGTCTTCTCGACAGGATAAAGCATTGGCTTTGTCCATAGTAGCTCTGGGCTTATGAAGCCATTTAAAGTGGAAGTGAGATAAATATTGAGCCCATTGGGCTTGATGACGATTGAGGTCTTGGTGTTTCATGAACCAGTGAAGGTTGGCATGATCATTCCAGATCTCAAATTCATGACAAGTACCTTCAAGGTAATGTTGCCATTGTTCAAGACTACAAATGACACTGAGCATTTCTTGATCAGCAATGGGGTAATTCTGTTCTGCAGGTGAGAAGGTGTGGGAGGAATATGTGACAGGGTGCCATTTGTCATTCTGTTGAATAGATAATACTGTGCCAGTGGCATAAACTGATGCATCCATTTCCAGATGGAAATTAGCATCTATATCTGGATATGCCAGAATAGGAGCAGAAGTGAAGTGCAATTTAAGCGTTTCAAATGCCTGTTGTTGTTTGCTGGTCCAAACGAAAGGAACGTCCTTTTTAGTGAGGTCATGTAGTGGTCATGTGACCTGCGCATATCCTTTTATGAATCGTCGATAGAAGTTGGCAAATCCGAGGAAACTTTGTACACCTTTGACATTGGTAGGAGTAGGCCATTGCATAAGGGCAGATACTTTGGTCTGATCCATTTGTATCCCATCTCTAGAGACAATCATACCAAGGAATTCTACTTCTTTTGTGCTAAAAGTGCATTTTTCTGGTTTTGCAAAGAGATCGTTATCTCATAGACATTGGAGAACTTTTGCAATGATGTGTTCATGGTGTGCGAGATCATCAGATTTTGTAAAGATCATAAGGTCATCAATGTAGACAACCATGACGTCAGTCATATCAGCAAACAGTTTGTTCATCATGGTTTGAAATGTTGTGGGGGAGTTGCATAATCTGAAGTACATTACTAAGGGTTCAAAGGAGCCTCAGTGACAGATGAAAGCGGCCTTCCATTCATCACCCTCCTTCATTTGGACATTATTGTATCCCCAGTGAAGATCAATCTTCATGAAGCATTTTGATCTTTGCAATTGGTCAATGAGTTGTGAGATCAAAGGTAGAGGGTAATTGTTTTTGATTGTATGTTCATTAATGTATTGGTAATCCTGTACCATTCATTTCCATCTGTCTTTCTTTGGAACAAAAAAGACAGGAGAAGTCTGTAGGGACTTAGAAGGGCATATATAACCCTTTTCGAGTTGGTCATCTATGAAGTCTGACACTTCCTGTTGTTCCATTGGTGAAAGGGGAATCAATTGTCCCTTCTTGGCAACAAAGAATTCTTTTAGTTTGATAGCATGATCCCAGGGTTTGTGAATCAGCATTTGCTTGGAGTCTTTCTTAGAGAAGACTGTGAGATACTTGTGGTAAATGTGTGGTACAAGATCTTCGGGTTTCAGGTCAGGTTTCTTTACTGGCTCTTCCTGTTTGAGCATAAAGATCTGTTGTAGGAAGTCTCATACTTCCAATTCCAGTTGTCTGATGAACTTTAATGTTCCATTCAGAGTTCTGCATGATGGGGGGCAGCATGTCATGTGAACTAATCCAGTAGTCCAATTGATCATAGGATTATGGTGATGCAACCATGAGTGGCCAAGCATCATCTGATTTCTCCCTAGATCAGTTACTTCAGCATGGGTTCACTCACAATGATCCTGAAACCTAATGACAATTTTAGCATAATGGGTCATTGTTCTGGCGGTATTATGTGATCCATCAACATTGTATACTGGGATTGGCTTATTGTTTTTCAAAAGAGAAATTCATTTCTCTTTTGCATAAGATTTGTCAATATAGATAGTGTTAGCTCTGCTGTCGAGTAGAGCTTTGGTTTTCGTAAACTGGTCTCGATCGTGATCAGGGGCAATGTCAATCTGTAGCATTAGTTCTTGTTTCATGCTGCGAATGTTAGTAGTATCTGGGATTTGGGAAGAAAGGTTGCTTAAAGCAGAATCAAGCACTGGTTTAGAGCTCTGGCCAAGCTCCAAATCTATTGGAGACCCCACTTGGCTGTAAGAATAATTTACAAAAGATGTACTTAGCAAATTATTGGGAATATTAGCAGCTTGAACACCCAGATCATTCAAGTTGCTTTGCCTTTTCTCTTATCTGTCAAAGGGGTCTCGTCAAGAGCATGGATTTTCTTTGTTTTGGAGCAGGTCTTCTTATGATCTCCTTGGTGCCATCCACATTCGTTGCATTTGGTGGATGGTTTGCAACATTCACTTTTATTATGACCCTTTTGTCCACAATTGAAGCATCCAGAGGGTTGTTTCCTCTTTTGCTTCTTTTTGACGGCATCAATATGTTCTTTGATTTCAGATTCATCGGGTGCTTCATCTAGAGCATCAACATCCATTGCATTAGGGTTGTGGGACTGCTTTGGTTGGAAGTAACTCTTGGAAGAGGAAGAGAATGCTTGTCCCATTCATCTCTTCTTTAGAAATGCGATGGTTTCTATCTTTTCACCAGCATTGATTACAGCCTTGGCATAGAGATCTAGATTGTAAACCTCTCATTCACCTTCTCTGATGATTAGATCTCAGATCCCAGGGGTCATATGCATTTCTAGAATATTGGTGGCATGGGTTCCTGAGATGTTAGCTTCTTTTGCCAGCTTCTTGAATTGATCTATGAAGTTGGTGCTTCTCATAGATCCTTGTTTAAGATTCCAGAGTTTTTGGAGTGCACAATCAGGTTTAGCAGTTGGTCGATACTGTTTTTTGAGATCTTTGACAAGATTTCTCCAGGTGTATGCTCATCCTTGATCTAAGCATTGTGCAGCGAACATTCCAGCATGTGGTCCTGTCATTTGAGATAGGACAGCCACTACTGCTTCGAAGGATTCTGTTGGTATCATGTCACAGTTGAGATCAATGTAGGTTTTCATTTTGAGCCACCATTCTTTGAATTTGGTGATCTCTCCTTTGAATTCTCCAGGGTCAGAGAATACTTTAACCTTCTTGGTTGCCTTGGCAGTCGGTATTACTGGTACTGGTGGTATGGCTGTGATCTGGGCATTTGCTTGTGCAAGGTCATTCTCAACACTTACAGTGCATTGTGTCATCAGGCCTAGTTGCATGGCGATCATGATAAGTTGTTGCTTGAGATCTCTAGCAGCATGCAAGTCATTGATGAACTCAGTTGAGTTGAATCTCCTTGGGTTGAAAGACATGATCAGGTGAGGGTAAAAGGTTAGATTAAAGAATCAGAATTACACAATCAATCAGTGTCTTCCACTAAACCAGGAATCTCTGTAGTTGAGTCTAATTCCCACTGGGGTTCAGTGCTTAGCTCAGTCAGTGTGGGAAAGTACTCAGTGGTGGTTCATCCTGTTTCGTAAGGGGCGCCTTGTTCGATAGTGTAATTGGTCTGGAAATGGGAATAGAAGAACTGGGAAGTGATTGTTTGGATCATGAAAGGTGAGATTGAATTAAAGAACCATTCAATCCAAGCAGGGGTTTCTCATAATGGTTCCTGATTTGGTTCCGTTATTGGTTAGGCCTGCCAAGCGTTTTCATTGTTTGTCCAACCATTATCCTCTGGTTCAGGCCAAGCTGGTTGTTCTGTCTGATTGACCTTTTCAGTTTCTTGTTTTACAAGATTAGCTTCTCCAATAATGATACTGATGAGGAAGAAGTTTTGGTTGATGGTGATAGCGAAGGGCTTTCCTTTGGGGATGGTGTGCAGTACAAGAAAGATAAGTAGCGCAAAAAGAGATGTGAATATATAGAGGAATATGAATAGAACACAGTTCATTCAGTTACTCTCCTTGAAATCGGTGTGGGGGATGGAGGCTGATTCTCTTCATCAGAATCCAATATTTCTCCTTCTTTGGGTTGCTCTTCAAAAGGCCTTCTCTGATAGGCTGGGGGAGCAGGTTGAGAAGTGGGTGTGTCTGGGCAAATGAAGATGGGCTGTAATGGGACTTGGGGAACCCTTTGTATTACAGGTGGTGCCCAGCTAGCTATGTCCAATTGTGTAGATACTTTAACAGAAATGAAGTGGTGGCCTAAGTGCCTTTTGGGGTCAAAGAGGAGAGATGTGGAAAGGGCCACAATGACAAGTATACCAGTACCAGTGAGGGGGGAAATTATCAAACTCAGAATCAGAAGATATAGGGGATGGAGATCTCTCCTCCAAACGTAATTGTTCCTTGATATGGTCTTGAGCTGCACAGACCTGATGTCTAATCTCCGGAATCTCATGTCTCCTTCTCTCCTTGTGAACACCCACTCGTATTGCTTGTTGAATAAAATCCAAGAGTTCAGATGGGATGAATGCTCGACATAGATGATAACTGAGAGGTTCAACAAGAGTAGTGTCAGACCATTCAACACTGGGGTAGGCATTTGGGGAGGCATGAGAATCAATGGCACGAATCCATTTCCAGTTGACAGGTTGGGCTAACAGTGTGGGTGAGCAGACAGGGGTGCTTGGGTGATATGTTGAGGATACTGCCCAATATGGTGAGTATCTCAGGATGGGACTTCTGGTGACATAAGAGCTTAGGTGACTATGCGATCTCCTATCGTTCCTTTCGGCAGCTTCCTCATAGGCTGTGATGCGGTCTCTGAGGTGTATGTTAACAATTTCATCTACTATGCTAATGCTACTCTCAGTCTCCAATTTGATGTCCACCTCTGATTCTTCAGCAAAGAAAGCAAGAGCGGCATAGAGGGTCTCTTCTCTCTTGATAGGCACTGATCATCAGGGGTATCAGTGACTCATCTCAACTCCTCAATACTGGGAGGGGAAGGATCCTACTCTCAGGGTACAGTACTAGGGTTACTGTGTATGGGGTTAGATGACATGTTTGTCTCCTGTAGTTCGGCTGGGAGAGCCGAAGGACAGTTAAAGAGTTTTGTCCTAATGAAACACCAAGCTCACTAGGGGATGATGTATCTGGACAAGGGCACTATTGCTAGGGACAATAGAGACCTTCAGGCCATAGCAGGTAAGAGCAAGAATGGGAGAAAACCAAGAGGACAAAACTGAGGTCCTCTGGCAGCAACTTGGGCCTTTATATACTACTCAGGGGTTTACACTTGTGTACACTAGACCTAAGAGATATCCTGTGTGTAGCTATGACAAACATGAGGAGGAGGCATGGATCAGTACTGCCTTGCCTTGAGGCAAGTGGTAATGAGAGACATGAGGAGGATGAGTCATAGATAAGGCCATGAGGCAAATGTGAAACATGCATGAGGCGAAAGAGATTAAAGTGGCAGTGAAGATAAGACATAGGTGAGGGTGTAGAGTGGAACATGAGGAGGTCATGAGGCTGCACTGGTTTATCCATGAGGCAAAGGTCTGGATTGCCATGAGGGATGAGCATTTAGGTGTTCGGGTAATAGGGGTTAAAGATAGGGGCTAAATGCGAAATCACTCTGATAAAATCAGGAAAAATAGGGAAAATAAAGGGAAAAATAGAGCATCTGTAACAGTCACCCCCAGATCTCGTATGGGACAGGCTGACACACTCTCTCACAAGGACTCTCTGGACACTTCCTTAGATAACTCTGATTCCTCCATTGTTCCTGACCCCATCATTATTAACACTCTTGATCTTATTCTTGCTAATTCAATTTCCTCTTCCACCCCTTCAGACCCTTTTGTTCTTTGTGTCCTTTCTGCTCTGAAGGAAGGCTCACCCTTGTTTTCTTGTGCTTTACTTTCTGACTGGTCCTTTGATAATGGACACCTTTATTTCAAGGAGCAAATGTTTGTTCCTCCCCCTTCTCATTCTGCTCTTCTTCATGTGATTCACTCCTCCCCTCTTTCCAGTTATATGGGCATCTTCCACACCAAATCCCTTCTTGAATGGGACTATTGGTGGCCTGGCCTTTTGTCCTTTGTCAAAAATTTTATCGACAGGTGTGCCATTTGTCAACAAAACAAAGTCAACACCCACTCCACTGCTCCCCCATTGCATCCAATTCCGTCCTCCACTGTCCTGCTGTTTAAACAATTATCAGTCAACCTTATCACTGACCTTCCTTCGTCTGCAGGCCATGATTCTATTGAGGTCATAGTAGATCACAGGCTTATGAAGGGGGTAATCCTCATCCCTTGTTCCAAAACCATTGATGCCACTGGAATCACCCAAATATTTTTCAACTCTGTCTTCAAACAGTTTGATCTCCATGACACTCTTGTCTCTAATTGTGGACCTCAGTTTGCCTCCGCCCTCACAAGAGAGCTTGCTCATCTGCTAAAATATGACGTCCCCCACTGCAAATAGCTGGTCCAAGGTTACTTTTGTCAAACCTCACAATTATCATTTATATTGAGCATTCATCCCATCTGAACTCTCAGATTTTATTGGAGAGGCAACATAACTGGACATTTACCAGGAAAGACAATGCAACCAGATCAAGGAGATTAGACATCAGGACTGCACAGCTAGAGACTGTGTTGAAGAACGACTATGTCTGGCACAGAGATCTCCAACCCCTGCATGTAGTGATTTTAGCTTAGATAATTTCCTTCCTTGCTGGTACCACTATACTTGTCATCACGGCCCTTTCCACCTCTCTCCTCTTTGACTCCGAAAGGTACTTAGGACACCTATACATTTCTGTTAAGATTGCTCTAAGACAGAACATTGCTATCTGGGCACCTACTGTAATATGAAGAGTTCCTCGAGTCCCTCTTCAGCCTGTCTTTGTCCAACCAGAAACACCTGGTCCACAACCACACCCTACCCCATATCAGAGAGTAATCTCTTCATCAGAAGAAGAGCTATCCAATTCAGATCAGGAGAACCAGCCTCCTTCCCTGCTTCCAAGAAGAGTGACTGAATGAACAGTGTTCTATTCATATTCCTCTATATATTCACATCTCTTCTTGTGCTACTTATCTTTTTTGTCCTTCACACCATCCCAAAGGGCAAACCCTTTGCTATCACCATCAACCAAAACTTTTTCCTCATCAATATCACTATTGAAGAGGTATACATTATAAAGAAGATTGAAGAAGCTGAAAAGACAGAACAATCAGCTTGGCCTGAACAAGAAGATAACAGCTGGACCAATCACAGTTGGGGCAATAACGAGACCAATAACAAGATTACCTGGGAAGTCCAACCCATAACCAAATCAGGAATCTTTATGTGAAACTCCTGCCTGGATTGAGTGGTTCTTTAATTCAATCTCCCCCTTTACAATCCAGACCATCACCTCCTGATTCTTCTATTCCCATTCCCAGACCAACTACTCTATCATGCAAGGATCTCCTTACACAACAGGATCTGCCTTCCCAAAGTACTTCCCCACACCAACTGAGATAACCACCAAGGAATCTCAGTGGGAATTAGACCCAACAATGGAGATCCCTGGTTTAGTGGAAGATACTGATTGATCATGTATCCTGATTCTTTAATCTAACCCCCTTTACTCTTGCCTGATCATGAAATACCAAGCTTACAGAGCAAAGATATTCTCTAGAGACAGAGTACTGGATCAGCTACCAATGGTAGAAACCCTAAGACACAGCAGTTATGAGTGAGAATGGAGGAACACCAAGAGGACAAAACTGAGGTCCTCTGGTGGCAACTTGGGCCTTTATATACTACTCAGGAATTTACACTTGTGTACACTAGATCTAAGAGATATCTTGTGTATAACTATGGAGAACATGAGGAGGAGGCATGGATCAGTACTGCCTTGCCTTGAGGCAAGCAGTAATGAGGAACATGAGGACATCAAGTCAGAGATAAGGCCATGAGGCCAAGGTGAAACATGCATGAGGCAAGGGAGATTAATATGGCTGTGATGATAAGATACAGCTGAGAAGGAAGACTGGGACATGAGATTGCACTGGTCTGGCCATGAGGCAAAGGTCCAGACCATGAGGAGGGATGAGCATTTAGAGGATCATGAGATAGAGGTTAAAGATAGGGATTAAATGCGAAATCACTTCAGATAAAATCAGGAAAAATAGGAAGAATAAAGGGAAAAATAGAGTGTCTGTAACAGATCATGTCTTTCAATCCAAGGAGATTCAACTTGATTCAATTCATCAATGACTTGTGTTATGCTGGAGACCTTGAGCAACAGCTTATCCTGATAGCCACACAACTCAGTCTAATGATACAATACACGATAAGTGTTAAGGACAATCTAGCTCAAGCCAATGCCCAGATTGCAACCATACCACCCCCCATAGTAATTCCTGCAGCAAAAGCAATCAAGAAGATTGAAGTATTCTCTGACCCAGGAGAATTCAAAGGAGAGATTGCCAAATTTGAAGAATGGTGGCTCAAGATGAAAACCTATATCAATCTGAACTGCAATGCTATACCTAATGGTTCTTGTGAAGCTATAGTCACTGTTTTATCTTGCATGACAGGATCATGTGCTGGAACCTTTCCCACACAATGCCTAGATTGAGGACAAGCATACACCTGGGTAGAGCTTGTCAAAGACCTCGAGAAACAATTCTGTCCAAAGGCTAAATCTGATTGGGCTCTCCAGAAACTTTGGAACCTGAAACAGGGATCTATGCAAAGCACTGACTTCATAGATCAATTCAAGAAGTTGGCAAAAAAAGCTGATATCTCAGGAACCCATGCCACCAATATTCTAGAAATGAATATGAACCCTGAGATCCGAGATATGATCATGGGAGAAGGCAAACGAGAAGTGTACAGTCTTGATCTCTATGCAAAGGCCATGATCAATGCTGGAGAAAGGATAGAGATCATCAACTTTCTAAAGAAGAGACAAATCAGATAAGCTTCTGCTTCCTCTTCTAGGAGTTATGTGAAGCCCAGGCAAACACATGACCCTCATGCCATGGATGTCAATGTGCTTAATGAAGCATCTGACAAATCTGAGATCAAAGATCATATTGATGCCTTCAAAAAGAAGTAAAAGAGGAAATGACCCTCTGGATGCTATAACTGTGGACAAAGTGGCCACAACAAAAGTGATTGTTGCAAACCTTCCACCTGATGCAGTGAATGTGGATGGCACCAAGGCAGTCACAAGAATGTCTGCTCTAAAGCTAAGAAGATTAATGTTCTTGATGAGAGCCCTCCTAAGGATAAGGGAAAAGGAAAAGCAGTTTGAATGATCTGGGTGTCCAAGTTGCTAGTACTCCCAACAACTTGCTAAGTAAATCTTTTGTAAATTATTCTCATAGCCAAGTGGGGTCTCCAATTGATTTGGAGCTCAGCTGGGGCTACAAACCAGTGCTTGATTCCACTTTATTGAACTCTTCTTCTTCCCAAATCCCAAATACCACTAACATTCACAGTATGAAATGAGACTTAATGTTACAGATCAAGATTGCTTCATGCCTACAACAGCTCTTGTTGATAGCAGAGCTAACACAATCTACATCAATGAATCTTATGCAAAAGAGAAGTGGATTCCTCTTTTGAAGCAAGATAAACCCATACTGGTATACAATGTGGACAGATCACATAATACTGCTGGAATGATGACTCACTATGCTGAAATTGTCATTAGGTTTTTGGATCATTGTGAGCAAACCCGTGCTGAAGTAACTGATCTAGGGAAAAATCAGATGATACTTGATCATTTGTGGTTGCATCACCATCACCCTGTGATTGATTGGACTATTGGATTAGTTCACATGAGATGCTGTCCTCAAGCATGCAAAACTTTGAACGGAACCTCAAAGTTTATTAGTCAACTCGAGTTGGAAAAGTGAGACTCCTTACAACAGATCTTTATGCTCAAACAGGAAGAGCTGGTAAAGAAACCTGACCCAAAACCAGAAGATCTTGCACTGCATGTTTATCACAAGTAGCTAATAGTCTTCTCTAAGAAAGACTCTGGATGCCGATTCGCAAAACCTGGGATCATGATATTGAACTGAAAGATTTCTTTGTTGCTAAGAAAGGATACTTGATTCTCCTTTCACCAACAGAACAACAGGAAGTGTCCAACTCCACAGATGATCAACTAGCCAAAGGCTACATACACCCCTCTAGATTCCCTCAGACTTCACCTGTCTTCTTTGTTCCAAAGAAAGATGGACACAAACATATGGTACAGGATTACCAATACATTAATGAACATATGATCAAGAACAATTATCCTTTACCCCTGATCTCGCAACTTGTTGACAAGTTGCAAGGATCTAAATGGTTCATGAAGATTGATCTTCACTAGGGATATAACAACATCTGAATCAAGGAAGGTGACGAATGGAAAGCCACCTTCATTTGTTATTGAGGATCCTTTGAACCCTTAGTTATGTACTTTGGGTTATGCAATTCTCCTGCCACATTTCGGACTATGATAATCAAACTCTTCATTGATATGACTGATGTTGAAACACCAAGCTCACTAGGAGATGATGTATCTGGACAGGGGCACTATTGATAGGGACAATAGAGACCTTACACCACAGCAGGTGTGAGTGAGAATGGGAGAAAACCAAGAGGACAAAACTGAGGTCCTCTGGTGGCAACTTGGGCCTTTATATACTACTAGCTTTTCACCCGCGCTGTTGTGCCTTCGGCACAATCATACGATTTTTTATTGGTAGTCATTCAAATACACTGTTGTGCCTTTGGCACAATCATGCGATTTTTTATTGACAGTCATTCATATACACTGTTGTGCCTTCGGCACAATCATGCGATTTTTTATTGACAGTCATTCATATACACTGTTGTGCCTTCGGCACAATCATGCGATTTTTTATTGACAGTCATTCATATACACTGTTGTGCCTTCGGCACAATCATGCAATTTTTTATTAATAGTCATTTGTGTACACTGTTGTGTCCAATCATCAGAGCTTTTCTTCAATTTGCAAAGCTCAAGTTTGTCAAGTTTGCCTAAGTTTCAAACTATACATTGTCTTGTATGCAGCAAAGTTGTTACAAAGATATAGTACAATTGATCATATTTCCAAGTTTCTAAATACTTCATTCCAAACAACATTTGTTACTTTGGTATTTTCTTGATCATCAGGAAATAGAACCTTGATGTTTCTAGGATGGGTACAACGTGAAAGTGCCACATATAGTTGTCCATGAGAAAAAACAGGTGACCTCAAGTTGAGACCAACATGTTTGAGAGTTTGCCCTTGTGACTTGTTGATGGTCATGGCATAGGCCAGGTGGACTGGAAATTGCAAGCGACGAAATGGAACAGGAGAATCTTCCAAGCCACTATCAAGAGCCATGCGAGGAATGAAAACCACATCATTGGCATTGGCATTGCCTTCTCCATTCAATATACGACATTCCAAGATGCGCCTAGTGGATCTGATGAGCCTCAAGCGAGTACCATTGTAGAGACCATGGATGGGATCCAGATTATGCAATAGCATGAGAGGAACACCATTTTTGAGCTCTAGTTGATGAAGGGGAAATCCAGAGGGATTGAAAGTGTGGAGAACTTCTGGCTGAACATAGTCATATTCTCTATCAGTGACAGAGTCTGCACTGAGATAGGTCATCTTCTCCTGAGGTGCAACAGAGTTGAGGATGGTGGAGTTGATTTCATGAACTTGGAGATTCCTTGGAGCAAGAATAGTGCGATCCAGGAAATACTGATCAGAAAGAGATTGGATTTGATTTCTGGAAAGGAGTTGAGAGTAGATGGCATTGATGAGGGATAGCATGTCATTGCCACAGTGCATGTGCTCAGGAAGGATAACATCTCCATCAGTAACCCCAATATGAAGAAGTTGC
>JBBPSW010000007.1:34957-46331 GCA_038093775.1 Butyriboletus pseudospeciosus | reverse complement strand
TGATCTGTCCATTGTGAGCTGTTCCGAGCTCTAAGGATATTGTAATACTTGATCTCATCCAAAGCCCCGCACAAATCCGAGCCATCTGTCGCTCCGTACAAGAAATCTGTTATTATCGTGCCTGAAAAAGTATCTCCTTTGGCAGATTCGAGTTTGCTCCGCAACTAAAATGGTCGTGTCAGCAAGGCAGCAGGGCTGCGGAAACTAACAAAGATTCCTACTTGACGTTCATCTCGGTTAATGACCATCGACATCCGGGCCATGTCAATGCCTTCCGTAACAATGCGACGGAAGCTCGCAGAGAGCCTCGCATCAAAGGTGTCTAAGTATTCCGCGGGCACGGAACCGACGTAAATGGGTAAGTCTACCATTGTAGCGCGAGCATCTTCGCTGAAGTAAATGTAAGAGCTTCAAGCGCATAAGTATGATGGCATGGTGTAAAGATGGAACCTTACCAAAGGGGAGACTCTATTTCAACATATTCTTTGTTCAGAGGAGCCACAGGTGATGATGTAAGGTAGATAGATAACATGTCCAAAGCCTAAAAATGTATTGAGCAAGTTACTCATCGATTCGTGATAGCAAGCAAACCTTCCGTTCCAAGAATGCTGTCGGAGGTGGGCCATTATATGTGATAAGGAGTTCGCCCTGACTCTCGTCTTTCTCTGGGAACTCCACGGTTTCCTTGGTGACCTCCTTAATACGCTCGCGATTGGCACTGGCCGTCTCCATAAACGGCCGTTTCCAGCCTTTTGGGCGTGGTCCTTGATTCTGGCCATGTGCAATAATGCCAGGCTCAACTTTTTCTTGGAGAACAGAAAGAAGAGATCCGGTCCCACTTGAAAGTTTTCCGGTGACTATCAATGACAAATTATGAGGGACATAATATGTACTGTGGTATTGCCGAACTGCAAAGTAATATAAGTTAATGTAAGGAGGTCAACGGAGAATTTACTTTGTTCTACGGTGAGAACACGCAAAGCTTCCATCAAGCCACCAGTTTCGCTACGGTAAGCGCTGCCCAGAGGGTACAAGATACGTTGGGAACTAAAGGAGACATAAGCACCCACAGACCCATCGATGGGTCAGCACTTACCGGAGAGCCATCAGATCGCCAGAGGTGTTCTCGCGCCCTTGCATCTCACTGTACACAACACCAGCATTTTCACCTTTTGAATTGATATGGTGAACCTACGAGGTCAGTGAAATAAGCGTCTCCTAGGTTAAACAAGCCAATTGTACCTCCGTCACAAAAGCTGCTTTAGACATTGTCGGATATAGTATATGATCGAGGTATATTGGCAGGAGTTGGAGGAATCCCTGTTCTCCGGCCGTTGAAGCGGTATAGGCTGTATGGAAGTAGAAGTGAGGAAAGATGGGACGAGGACGAGTTGCTCGCCTGTATGGTCATTGTCCGTCCAAGCATTTGTGCCATCAGAGAAACCACGGTTAGCGAGAAGGTCTATGATGCCCTTATACGGGTACTTTTGCGAGCCCATAAAGACCAGACTGGCAGACCAGCCTCAGGAACAAGAGTACGGAAAGTGTGCCAGTCAACTCACTGTTCTAGGGTGTGAGGACAACCGCTGTCATTGAAGACTAAGAGGATGAGAAGGGTAGGAACAAGTGGGACGAGAGCAAAGGGGCTTACTCTCAGTTGCGACAACAAAGTATCCATTAATGAGCGGAGCTGGAGACGGGTTCAGAGGTGTAGGAAAAAATAAGACTGAGGTACACACCCTCATAGTCTAGATGAACAAGGGTCAGGCCGCTGACACGGCTGCGCCATTTTGAGACGGCCACATCAGTATATTCTAGTTGGACGCGCTGGATAAGGTCAAAATTGCCAAAAGACGTCGAGGCGTCATCTGAAATGGCTGAACGATCTTGAGCTGGAGCCATGGAAGCGAGAGACCTTGACCGAGTGGGCAGGAGAATACTTGGGCGATGGTTATGGCTGGCGCTGCGTAGGAAAGGGAGTGAGCTGGTTGTACGACGAAGAGCGGTCGTCGTCGAAAGGCGCGCTGTGGAGAAGAACTTGAGCATGTGCCAATTGCAGCGTGTAAGCCGCGTCAGATAGTGTCTCTCCCGCTGGCCTACGATTACGTCATCTCCCTTGCCATTCACCATGGGCTACGAGCCTACGCCAGAACAGATCGCCCAGGCAGAAGAAAAACGCCTCAAACGTCTGGAAAAGAAACTTTGGAAGGAGAAACAGCACAAACAGAGTGACCAGACAGTCCCTCTCTTCCTCTCGAGACCATGGATACCACTCAAGCTGGAAGACCAGTTTCACACTGGCGCCCGGACGGTCAAGATCATGACATGGAACGTCCGTACTTACATCTCCGCGCGTCCGTCTGCGATTCGCTCAAAATACCCTTGTAGTTGCTCGCTCAGTGTCTCGTTCGTGCGTCGAATTAATATGCATCTTTACGATCAGCTCCCAATAAGTCACAGGCTCAGAGCTCTTCCCAACTAGTGGCAAAGCCCGCAAAGCGAGTGAGAGGATACCGATGCTTCATGCTGAGGTACTCTCTCACGACGCCGATATCCTGTGTATGCAGGTCTGTGAAGCATAACAACGTTTCGGCCACGATCTAATGAATTGCAGGAAGTTGACGGGCTGGATAAGCTCCTTCCTGTGCTCGATCTCGCCGGATACGGTTACTCTTATGCGAGTGGTACAGACAAACCACACGGATGTCTCATTGCGTACAAGAATACCATGTTCCGGAGCGTCCATGAAGCCACGATAGAGTATGACACGTTGGAAGTGCACAGCAACCCCGAACTAGGCACGCAGGCACGCATTGGGTCGAGCCATCGAACCAATAACATCGCAAGAATCGTGGCTCTTCAAGGTGTTGGTCCAGAATCAGCAGTCCAGAACTACATTATCGCAACGACGCATCTATTTTGGCATCCCGCGTTCGTGTACGACTGGCCTCTTCAACAATTTCACTGACGTGAATTCATCATTAGGTACACATACGAAAGAGCGAGGCGAGTTACTTAAATCACCACCTTTTCGTGCTCGAGTCTAGAGTTCGTCATAGGCAAGCAGGTCTCTTGGTTCGTGAGGTCATCGCATTCCAAGAGCTCTGGAAACTCCGTGATTGGCCCTGTATCGTAGCAGGAGGTAAGAACTCTCGAGAACTCATGCACCCGCAGCTCCATTGTAACAAACGTCGAGCAGACTTCAATTTTCCTCCTGATGACCCCGCGTATTCATTGTTAGCCCGTGAGCCACTGTCTCTTGAACAACAAGAACGACTCCAAGTTTCGCGAGTCGTGCACGTCTCCATAGACCCCACTGTTCCCACATCCATCACGAAAGGGGCGAACGAAGGGGGCAGTGAGGAAGAAGCCGATCCTGATAGGGTCATTCGAAACTCGAGGAATTCCAAACCCTCTGACGGATTGTTGTCGGACACTGAGCTGTCTTCTCTCGTTGGGCACTGCTTGTGGAGTGTATATGATGAAGGACAACGGTCATCGCTCCTAAAGGGAGATGATGTCGCGACATATGGTGCCAGAACACTCATGCCGGCTAAAAAAGTTGGCGCTTGTGAGCCATTGTGGACTAGCTTTACGCATTACTGGAAGACGACTCTAGGTGATTGCCCTGCTGAGACTTGACGATATTTGCTGTAGCTCATGAAGTTCCAGATTACATCTTCATCCTGGACGCCCCTGGAAGTAGAACTTGTGTGACAGGTTACCTTCGACCTCATCGCACGGAAGATGTTGTGCAGGGCTTGCCTCAGATCGGGATATGTGGCAGCGATCACTTTTCACTTTGCGCTCAGCTTGTGACGTTGCCATATTGTAGCAATACTGGAACTGCAGTCTATTAGGGTAACTTGATTCGCCGCAACTAATATTCCATCAAAGGTACGAAACGTAAGAGTAGAGTCCAAGGGTGCACAGGGTTGCCATCCCGCCAAGACACGTGCAAGTCCCTGCTAAAATTGCGCTCGTCAAGATCTCATTTATGCCGTCCGGTCAGAGCCTACGAGCAGAGTCTTGAAAAGCCCGCTCGCGGAGTCTTCATTCCGCAACTGAATCATATAAATGACGCCTGTCCGCGCACCCCGAGCGTCACTCAACTCGATTGCCACACCAGTTTTGCCCACCCTTTCAACTCCATCCGTCAAGACGATCGTCGAGATAAGAATCGATTTTTCTTTGCTACCTGCCTCCACAACAAGCTGCTTGACATTCGTGGGCTCCTGGCGATAGAGAGTCAGGTTTGCCGAGCCCAGCGACTTCCATTGCGCATGTTGCTGCTGATGGAATACCTTGCACTTCATTTGTGCCGTGACCACAGACCGTATGGGTCCAAGCGGTTTGCGTTCTTCAGCTGGAGACGTAGGAGGGCTCGGATCTAAAATCGAGGGCTCCGCGACTGAGTTAGTTCTCGATCCTATTTGCATCGACGGGAGGAGTGGTCTCGACATTGGTATGTTCAGGGACCCAATCGAGTTCTTGCGTTGACTGTATGGGCGTTGTGGCATTGGTAAACCATCCGGTAATGGGGGTAATGGAGGCAACTGGTTTTGACTATACTGGTAATGTGCATGGAGTGACCGCGACGATAGAGATTTCTGAAGCCCGTGGAGGGATTGTTCAGCTGGGTGGGATATCACTGGAGGACTGGATGGATGGGCAGGAAATGGCTGCCCGTTTGGGGAGTGTGGACCCGGTTGAGGATGGGGAGCAGGGGTAATCTTCTCGTGGTTCGGTCTATGTGGAAGAGAAATCAAGGAACGCTGAGGGTGCAGAGGTTGTTGACGAAGCGAGTGTATGGAAGCATGGTGCCGTAAAGTCGGGTTTTGCGGGGCAGGATTCTGCGCAGTCGGTGGTGAATACACCTCACCTGGTCTTCCAGGAAGGTCCGAGTTAGGCATTGCGAGAGGCGGTGACTGTGACTGAATACTTGCACTCCGTAAGGGAGGAATGATTTGCCCCGGTACAAATGAGGCAGGTGGGCTATTGGTGGGGTACCCCGCGGAAGATCTACGTGGGGGATATGTTGGGCCCGGATTGTGCAACAGGGGTACACGTTGTCCATTCCCTGGTGATCCAGGACTACTTGGGGGGCTGCTAACTACATCACGTAGCTGGATCGTCTCAGGCTGGGTAAGTTGCTGTTCGGGGCGAGTCTGCGAGAGAGACGTCACTGGTAGACCGTTGTTTTGGTTAAGCGGAGAAGCTGCCAAGGTCCTGTCCGTCGTAGAAGTGGCGTCATCCATCCACTTGGACCGAACGTTACCCGGTTGGGATTGCGGAAGTAAACCAGGATGCAGGGCTCGATCGGGTCTTTCCCTCGGAGTACTGCCAGACACTCTGAGGCGCGTAGCTGGTGATTGTGGAGGGTTATCAACATGAGGTATGGGTGGTACAGGCTCTTGCGTGGCTCTCGATACTTGGTAAATGGGTGAGAAAAACCGACCCCAAAAATATGGAGCAACTTCTTACTCGTTTTCGCAAACGATATACACTCTTGAAATTCATTAAGAATTCGGTCTCGCTTGAGTTGGGAATCAACTTCTAAAATCAGTGTCTCTTTACGCATGATAGAGACTTGCAGGGCATTTTCTATATGGCTACGATTAGGAACGTGTACTCGGAAGAATAACTTAACACACCTTGTCTAGGCACCTCAGTTACGTTGAGAACTTTACCGGAAAGCGGGGGATAGCAAAGATGCATATCTTGTCCATCACCAGCTCTGGCAAATCTCTCATCTCGGGTCATTTCTTCGCATAGAAGGAATAGGTCCGACAAAATATAAATATGTCCGTGACGATGGACAACTTCTATTCCTGTCGCCTTGGGGGTAAATCGTACAAGCACATTTGCTGACAACCGTAACTCGCGGGCGTAAGAAAGGGTCGGTGGCGCTATTTGCAGTCGAATTTGCTACAGATACGATTAAGTCGAAAACGAGTGCAATGCTGCACCACGAACCTTTGGTTGCATCGTAAATATGTCGAGTGTGTTTTTAGTGGCTAAGCGCCTCTCGAGATCAAGAACGGGCGAAGGCATAATTCGAGAGGACTCCTGACTGACTGACGTTAATGTTGTCTCTTGTGAAAGGTGTTCACTGAGGGGGCGTATATGAAAAGTCTAGAAATTGGCAAGATGGATAGACTTACTCTCTGGAGGATAAACTACCCCGCATAGATGTTGGAGCGCTTGCAGAATCTGCACCGAACTGTCCAGAGAGCAGAGCGCCACTTTCTATCGCTTCATCCCTGAATGGTTCCATGGGTGTGACAGTAGTCGGATTCGCCTCAGTGTTCACGCTAGGAACGAATGGTATTTGCGATGGTCTAGGAGTGCCAACCACGGTGTTGGCCCTGTCATCAAGCGTCGCCAGAAGAGAATCCAACTTCCCCAGGGCCCCTGTTAGCAACCGGTGATCGCTTCTTCCGGGAGTCGTACTCTTGAGCAATCTACTGTATAGCTTCCTGTAATAATGTAGGCGTGCTTTTGGTAGTAAAAACAGAGCATCGAGGGTCCAAAGAGAGAGGTTTGGCAAACGTGCGGGTTGCGGCAAAGCAGACGGTGGAGGATTGGGTACTGAAAAGGCTTGCAGAATAGCTGGAAGCTTCGAGTTTGACTTGACGAGCTCCCAATCATCGAAACCAATACAGTACCCGCCGGCATATGTCATATAAGGTTGTTCTAATTCATCAATCTTCCACACTATGAGAACAGGTTTCGGGGTGGAAGTATATGCTTACCCAGCGCATCAATAGGTCACCAAGAACCTTGGGAGAGGATGGAGTTTCGCCGATCTCCTTGAGCTTCTACGAGAAATCAGAAATGATGGTGGCAAGCCAGGTGGAATGAGGGTCTCACTGCCAAGAGCGTGCGATTCGTCTTATATACCCCTTCTACACTTCGAAACATGACGTCGAGTTCTGGTGGGGGAAGATTTGATCGTGACCAGGCAGCGGCCACTTTCTGTGGTGCGAACAATGAGGCATGATATGGAACCAGGAGGTGAAACGCACCCGGATAATACCAGCGAGGAGTTCGACATATGCTTTCTCGCTCTCTATGAGATCAGCCAATGGGCTATATTTCCGAGTCTTATCCACAACGGAGGATGGGGAGGATGGTGATACCGGAGACGGGGGAATGTCGAGGCCTAACATAGGAGTCAGAGGAGGTGATCGCGAAGCAGAGCGGTTTTGTTGGGATACCTAAGGATGACATGATTGGCCGAGTGGGGTCTGTGTGCTCATCGCTGCGTTTCGGTGGTAACGGCGGGGGCTCGTCCAAGCAACTTGTGGCCATCGTTGTATAGTCAGCGCAGGTCAGAGACCGGTTGGAGGTACGGTAACGATGTGAATGGGAACTTTCGGGTTGGGTCGGCGTATGTACGTGTGTCACGCACCCGCCAAATTCCAATGTCCTACCTGACCACGATAGCATGGCTCCACAAAACATTTACCACTCGCCAACGGACTGCAGAACTTTTGCGCCCTGAACTGGAGGAACATGTTCTATCCTCACATGACTACGAGTTAGCAACCAGGTTCCTGCCTGGCCTCAGTCAGGACTGGCGCGTAGGTTCGAATGGTTACTGTTCACGTTCATGGCTGACAGCATATTTCAACACAGGTAGTGTATGGTGCAGGAACGTCGGTCGCGTTGTATGGCTATGGCTCTTACCTCGCCCGACCAAGGTGGAACGTCTGGAGGCTCAGTCTCGCGTCCGTTGCAGCCTTCCTAGTGGGATCGACATATGGTACTTTCAGGCAATTTTTGGTTCACTACCGGTTCGCGAACTCTTTGGAGAATCCCCAGGGCTTCATTGCAGCATTAAACCACGTCGATGGGAGACTCGGTGGAAGTGGTCAGATAGGTTTCGCATTCAAAGAGATGCTCGCAAAGAAGCTGGAGATCAAGTCTGGCTTTGACCACTCGAATCATGAGCAAGACGCGAGCATGGTTCCTGAGGAGGGCCGAGTTCCGGACCAGGACAACATTAGTGAGCTCATCTTTTATCGCCGTTCCTGTCAACAGAATGCTCAGCTTGTAGACGGCGCCATGCCCAGATCAGATCCAACCCAACTCAGGACCAGGTGGGACGAGATCAGATCAGCTAACTTACGCAGTGTTAGCCAGTCGTCTTGGGATACTATTCGACAGCGCCACGAACGCAGCAGGCTCCCTGATTCCAGCACACCTCCTAGTGATAGTTTCGCTATTACCGAAGCAGACGAGCGTGCAGCCGAGCAAGCCAAATTTGATGCACTGTTGGAGGTTGAGAGACACAAAGGTCAGTCCCATGACGACCGTGAATAATTATCACCACAGCACTACTCTTACGCGACGCACTATGCAGCCAGTCGTCTGCATAACAAACAAGAATGAAATGGCACTTCATTCTCTCTCGGCTACATGTAGTAATTGTATGACAGAGATCAATGAACTCAACGTGACGCAGTAAACTATCCCGGGCAATTCCAGGCTGCGCTATTCTGCCCAGTTCCGGTGTGTATTTCGTTTGGAGTGGATGATGCGATACGGTATGAGGGTGATGGGACGGTGGAAAACGCGGCTGAACCTGAATACATCTCGAATGCGTTATTGTAAACTAGTCCATCAGATTGGCCCAATGAACTTGGATTAGGCAGAGGTGCCATGGGTGTATCGTTGAGGGGAACAGTCGGCGAAGCAAACAAAGTAGTATGAGAGAATGGATAAAGGGGTAGCCCAACTTCTAGAGGTTTCCTCTGAGTTGTGAGCCTGACAATCTCTTTCATGAGACCTTGAAGTAACTTTTCTTGCCGGACTGTGGGATCTATAAGAGGCAGGACCAATCTTCGATGAAGACTTACTCCCGATGGGAGACCTCGCCCCGTAATTCAACATAGCATCGCTGCTCGGGTGTCAGGAAGCACAAAGGTTGTAATGAGTTATCAGCGCACCGGAGTACATTGATTTCCCCCCAAACCTGGGCCTCTCTGGCGTGATCACCAATCTCTATGAAATGTCTACAAACCTGGATCTGTACGACTGCGGCGAGATACCAACAGATCTGTGGACATCAGGCGTTGAAGTTCAAGGTAAGAAGAGAATCCATACAGTGACAAATGGATGCAATCGGGTAAGGTCAAGGGAAGTGGCTGAAAGCATGAAATAAGCTGAAAGTATTGCTTGTGCAGCTTTGATACACCGGTTAGTTGAGACACGCTGTAAGTCATGGAGATCCATGTAAGGGTTGTGAAGAGTTATCGTAGCCCTGTCGATGTCCTTTAACCAAGTCAATCAAACAGCAGCATCCGAGCTTACGCATGGGGCATTATGTGAACCATATATAAGTCAGTGTCAACACACTGCGTACTTCCTGAAATGTCCGTGACGCCAATGTTGAATCTATATATGTGGGGAAGGTTCCCGAGGAAATCGTGATGGGCGAGGCTATCCAATTCACTAAATCCCGGTAGTGCAAAAGGGTCTTGGTGCTTGCTTGGCGCTGTTGGGGCGCGTAGATTACCCCGCACGTTGAAATCCGTGACACGACCGAATAGCATGACAGCCTTGATAAGAAGCAAAAAAGAGTCAGCGTATCTGGGAAGATGCGTTGTGAATACGTCTTCCGAGTTCATATCCTGAGGATTGCTCGGAATCAGTTGCTAATCTACGAATTAGCGGGCGGATATTCCAGAGGAGGTTGGCAGTACTTCGCTATCGAAGTCCTCGCCCCTCAAAGGAAGCTCAGTCCCGATATCTTGCTCATCAATTGCATGGATCCAGCCACCAACGGAGACAATTCTGTCGAAAATCACTGACATCCACCAAGTACGCCGTCGGGTTTCAAGGTCACGAAAGTCTTTTGGTGGTGGCAAATATCCACCTGGGGAACCACTGCCATGTGTAGAGAATGTTCCCGGATAATTCAGACGCAACGGGATTGCGACGCGCGTTTGGAAACCAGCAAAGATCCAGACTTCAACCCATCGGCCCTCTTGATAGAAATACCAGGAAAGGAGGATGCAGGCTTGAACAACTTGAAATATGTTTTCTCCTGTGGCCATTGTTTTGTCGATATATTGCCGGGTTTTACTTGCGTGATATTCAGCAAACTCATCCCTGCGAGACCCATCAGGAAGCACCGCTTCGTTGCGTGATGACCACCGAGAGGCTGACGCACACTAGACCTTGGGTCAGTAAAATAAATGGAACAAGAAAACACTTTACGATGGCATGGAGAATGGCAGCATGTGGGAATGCAGGGTCCCGAGGATGAAGGCGTATTGCAGATAAAAAAGAGGGACGGTGGAGTATTCGCGGACCGCAAGGGTCACATTTAAAGAATACCTCTATGCTGTGATGCAGAGTCAGTGATACTTCGGTGGAAGGGAAGAGATGATCGCCACAAACTAGTGATTGAGTATATGAGGCTCTGGGAGATCAGGATCCCATCCCGAGTAGATGAGCTGCAGGACAGCATCGGCAGAATTTCGATCCGTTACGCCGTGTAGTTCTGGACTTGTGCCCTCTTGTCGAAGTGCCGACTCCAAGGTATTCTGAATACTGTGAAGCAAATATTTGTTCCCTGTGGCGGGCGTCTGACCGCTGGAGGCCGACAAGGATGAAGCTGAGCCTGCTCTATAATAAGCTTGGCTATGATGAGTGAGTGACACGATATTGTTCTGTTCTTGCAGCTGGATTTTGAGCTTCGCTGGAATGATGTAAGATCTTTCATAGTAAGCTTTGCGAGATGGATACGGGCGTACAGACTTCCTCTTCAAGCATCCGTATTTTTTCAATCGGATCTATGTCTGGAGCAAGTGCCAACCCATCAACCGGGTCATAAATGCATTGGGGTTCTGATGGATGTCTGGCCATATTTGAGTACCAAGCATCATCGCCTAGCCAGTACGCTTACGCATATCCGGGAGGTGTGGGAACACTGATCAAGGATTGCCACTGTCTGGAGAGAGATTAGAAACGTACCCCGCTGGGAAGGGGAGGACTGACTTGACGCAGGTACCACAATGAGGGCGAGCGGCGTCACATTTCTGTTTTCAGACTGCTCAACACTCGGAAGGCTGACTTAACACGATAGCAACGTACAAGCTTTCGCTTGCGGCAAGAGCGACAGGCCTGGGGAGGAACGTGGTCTCTTTGGCAAAGATCCTTATGAGATGATGGCACTAACCTGATTTCTACGGAGCGCAGGGCGACCCACGATACTAGCGCTAGATGTAGCCTTTGGCATGTGTTTCGCGTATCAAGCCTGACGAATATGTGGTGCGTTCGGTGTCCCTCTCAGTTCTCAGGCTGAGCGCGCAGAGCGGAACTTGGCACAGGTGGCGTTCGAGGCGCCGCCCTAGGCTGTATT
>JBBPSW010000007.1:15266-34861 GCA_038093775.1 Butyriboletus pseudospeciosus | reverse complement strand
TCGGTCTTGCCTGCGCTCGCCATTGATCTACTTCAACTGATCTCTCCCTCAAACAAATACGGTCGGTCGCAGCTCGGTCCTTCCATGTTGGCCCCCGAGAAGTTAATCACACCAATATGATGAACGATATGCTACATGCGAATTTTTGCATATCGCATCGTCATTAGATAGCTATGCGTGTATATGCATTATGATGGAGCTACCAGGGCAAGCAAATCACACCATGCAACTTCCCAACTCTTACACCTACAAACACTCGCACTTTCCCGACCTCAAAGACAGAATGGAAGCCCTGAAGTGAACGCACCAATCACCCACCACTAGCTAAGGGTGGTGTGAAACTGCATGGATGCTACCCAACATATGATAGTAGTGGGTAGTGTACTCGGAGGGCCGGGACCTGATATCACCCTTCGTCACACATTATCTTGAATAACCAGCATATAACGCCATCAGGTTTTTGCAGGCCCAGACGATATACACTATGAGCATATCGGCCGTAATGACTACAAAATTATGACCTACGTCTGTTAATAATGAACATCTATAAGATACCAGAGTTTCTCACAAAATAGTGGCCACAACACGTCTAGTGTGTGCGACATGCCTGAACTCAGTGAGGTATATGCCTATGTCCTATATGAGCGGGGGGCATCTACGCACGGCGCATCTAAACATGCCTTGCCATGTCCCAAGGTTCAAAAAACCATTCGTGATTGGCACTGATATCGTGGAGCCGACCAGGACCGCTTTGGTGTGCGAAACACTGCCCGTTACTTAGAATTGAGAAGACCAAGGAAATTTCTGAACTTACGAATCACTGCAGGCAGACATCACAGCCGTTAAATGGGCAGACGATCACGGATACAGTGGCAACATACTCTCGACCTTCGTCAGTGTGCCTCCATTTCAAAGTCTCGGGAACGATTGTATCCAGCGCCATATCCATGTCTAAGGGTGCAGGGTATGTCGTCGCATCAAAACTGCACGCCACCTAGACGCCGGAAATCACCTTTGCGAACATCTGTATGCAAGCCAACCTGAGATCCGCCGAAGACGAGCCAAGTCTGGGGCGCTTGCCTGGATCAACATTTTCATTGATAGACAACGCTGCAGAAGTATGTTGACTGTGTGCAATTAGGTGAGGATCTTCCTCTGAGCGATCTCCGCCTACATGAAGAGAAATAACATCCCAACCTAGAGGGAAATCAAGGATATAGCAACTACAATCGACCAAAATTATCAAAAAGTTACGCCTCACCTTGACGTCTTTCATGCCCTCGGATATCTGAGCCAGGACATCGTCTGTTATGAGATGGCAACCTTTGGATCGCCGTGGAAGAGTAAATGACTTTTGCCACCCCATATCGTTTCCCGCAGTGATCAGAGTACAGAGGAGTGTTTACAAGCGTGGGAGTCGAGCTTTTGTCGGCGAACACACATACAAAGCAGAACCTTTCTATTCGCTAGTGTCCTTACATCGATTCTACGAACTCATGGGCGATATGTAACAATACCGAAAGAAATGTATTACGTGCCAATTTCAACTATAGTACTTGGTTCTCTCTTAACCGCAAAATACACATATGATCATTCATCTGTGTTCCCATACCTCCTGGAGCGATCAAGTCCACCGCGGTTACCTGGAACGTTGCGATTCCGACAGTGATTGGCGTAGTGTCCCTTCTCACCGCACTACAAAACTGATGAGGAAATTAGCGAGGCGGATGTGGAATATGCTCACCTTGAAGCACAGCACATCATCCAAATTTCGACGCGGTCCATTTGAACCAATCACAGCGTTCCCTTGACTGGTGGTGGATCCACTCAAAGTGCCTCGATCGTAGTCGGCATACCGACCATAACCGGGCGGAGGCGGGCCAAGGTCACGGTTCGAAGGGGGCGAGGGTGGCTCATAAGCCCTTGGCGAGGGCAAGCCAGGCTTTGGACTAACAGCAACCATTACTGAACGCCAGTTCAGATGAATTCTTCACTTACTGTCCACGCGGACACTCTGAACCTAATGGACAGAAGCCTGTCAAGTATAATTGACACGCTACACGTCGGACATGCTTTCGGGGACAAAAGGGACCTATCCTATAAGGAAAACTCGAGTAATGGTGCAAAGGAAATTAGCTCACCAAGTTTACAGAATCCACGCTTGTAGTCGGGGCATTCCACACGACGCTCCTTAGGGTGAGCATAGAGGCACTCGTCCCCAGCAGAACAGTAGCCGTATTTTGCAAACCACCAACACTCGGGCATACGCCGGAGATTGTATTCGTGGAGAAACTCGCAAGCGTCACCTTTCTTGCACAAACCACGGAGCCAGTGCTTGCAGACTGTGGCCAAGCGCTCTCGATCTCGGGGATGTGTAGGTAACTGCTTGGGAGGCTGAAAATTTTGCGAAGATGGCGCGGTGTGTCTCAAGGGACAATGTAATGGACCAAGAGGACAGCCCGTGGGTGTCAGCGAGAGACGACAGATCTGGTCATCTAGGTTGCATTGGAAAAGGGTGTTTGGGGAGACTGATGAACTGACCTTTGTCGAGCTTGAGACCGAGATCGGTCTTGATGTAGAGTTCCTCAGGGAAATTGTTTTGGTGGAACTGCGGATGGACGATGTCTCTCAGCGTGGACGGCCCAGCAAGTGGGCCAGACATGGCAGACGAACACGAAGGGCAACAGCAAACATTGGCTAACTACTAGCAGCGTAGGTACAAACAACAGTCAATACCTCGATTATAAATATCACTTGCAAGTTACAGATTGCTATGGGGAGCTTCAAGGAGCTAAACAGTCTTATGAATAACCAATATCAATGCATTGAAAATACAGATACTTCTACTATCTACTCATGATGTAATTAACTGTGAAATGCTGGCACATCTTTCACTGACCCCAAGTCTGAACTCACCCAAAGTGTGCCCCATTCCACTTTACAAAAATGAAGTAGAACAAGACACCACTTTGACATCAGCAAACTAACAAGTTACTAACCATCATCCTTACAGGGCTGTATAGAGCTCACAGAAAGGTATTGAGTCATAGTCTGGTAATACAGATTTCTGCAGACTTGTACAGACTCCACAGACTTGTATAATACTATTGCTCTTGCTTGAGTCTGCAGTTGATAATCCATGGAGGACTGCATGCTTGATGGATAGATGGATGGAGGTACTATCATAAGAATAAGTCACCAGCAGTACCAAGCTAAAGTAAACTACATATAATTATGGATTTGTAAAACATTCAATACAATATGTACTGTACAATATGTATTTCTAATACTTTAATGAGTCAACAAGTAAACTATAGTTGATTGTTTGTCCATCATTTGAATACATTATTACCATATTCTATGATTTGTTCCAGTTTATAGAATGTTGAGAATGTGGGCTCTGAAGCATCTGCATTGCACAAGCAGTTTGCATAGGCAGCACAACTGACAGTACCAATTTGCATGGTAAATCCAGAAAGTTGTTCATTCCCACAAGGCTTCCTGGGCCCGAGCAAGGGGCCAGCTTTCAAGACAAGCACTGGTGTGATTTGGTGTCAAAGTGAAAACACGGCTGCCTGAGCCCTAGTTTTATGCGGTATGGGGAGAAAGTTCGACCACCATTGTCACTGTCCTCGAAACGTTTTCTCTCGATTCAGTCCAGAGTCAGACAACGCATACTCTCGTGGACAGGAGAAAAGAAAAGAAAGTAGCATACCAGTCGTAAGGCGAGCAGGACATAAATGGGTGTGAAATGCAGAGGAAATCCATCTACGGAAGGAGACGTCGGAAAAGTCACCTGTCTCTGGTTCAAATGTTTCATCAATCATACGATCACACATCCTCGACCACGCTTCTCTTTCTTCGGGGGAGGGTTCACTGTTAGCTCAAACATGAGAGCTGCGCACGAGAAGGATGTGCATCACTCACGAACGGCGCGGATTGCTTCATCAAATACGGTTTTCAAACCTTTCTGCGTCAGAGCGGAGCACTCCAGGTATTTGACTGCCCCTATGTCTCGAGCCATGGAAACACCTTGACTGTATTGAATGGGCTGCATGCGGCTGATGGGTGTGTTGTTGATGGGCAATGGCAGACAACAAGTTCTTTCAAAGTACTAACCGGTCACGCAGTTTCTCGATGGTAGCAGGATCCTCGCGTAAATCCAACTTAGTGCCAACCAAAACCACCGATGTAGATGGTGCATGGTGCGAAATCTCGGGCCACCACTGAGGGGATAGGCGTGGGCTTGATTGCAATCATTGGAAACTTGACGAAACATACCTTGGTCCTGACGTTTTCGTAGCTTGGTGGGCTGACTAGGGAGAAACAGATCAAGAAGACATCTGTCTGAGGATAAGAGAGTGGTCGAAGACGATCATAATCTTCTTGTCCGGCCGTATCCCACAACCCAAGAGAAATAGTCTTTCCGTCCACCATCACGTTCGCAGAGTAATTATCAAAGACTTTTCCCGCGTAAGCAAGGATTGGATCAATTCATGAGCATTGAAAGTACCTGTTGGTATGTATTCTCCCTGGAGCCTTGCTGTCAGTGGTCTTGTAGTGATAAATAGCGCGTCCAGGACTCACCGGGAAAGCGTTCGTGGTATAAGATATGAGGAGGCAAGTCTGACAGCGGACGATGAGTGTTACTATTGAAATGTTGCAACGTTTTCTACATACCTTTCCGACGGCGCCATCGCCCACCACGACACCTTTTAGGACATGTTATAAGGAAGGAACAGGTCAGTTTCGCTGTACGACATACATTTGATAGCTTGCATTATGTTCGTTGGTGTCTAGTTTGCGAGAAACACTTGGAGGGGACCGGTCGAGGGGAGTGATGATCAGGCTACCAATTCGAGAGGCGAAGTCGTTCTCGTAGGGAGGCCAAGTGTGCTTGCCTGAGCTTGGTGAGAGCAGAGAAGCGGTGTAGCGAGGGTCTTGCAGGACGCGAACGGGCGTACTTGATGCAAGCCTGATATCTTTGATGAAGGGCTACACGCGAGAGGAACGCCGCGCCCAGAAATTCACACGACCCAACGCAACGATGGCACTCGTTTGATATGTTGCATAACGACGAAAAATACAGGACGACTCCAAAACACTTTACAAGTGGGATATGCAACGGGTACGAAGATCAGACGATCTAAAAGGCGCCTCCAGGCAAAGACAACATCCACCGTATTTTGCCATCGAGTAACGCATACTGCTCACTCAACACTCGTCCGCCGTCTCTTCAGGGGGGGAGAGCGTAGGTGTCTACTGCTCAATATCTCCGTCGGGGACCCCGGGGAACCGTCAGCGAGCACCCTTTCCACTTCTTTCTCATCGTTCTCCATGGGAGAACCGTCGGTGCCGTGGTTAAATTGAGTTCGGCACGTGGACAGTCTGAAGGGAGCCATCAAACCAATCCCAAGGCCCACAAGACCTGCTTCCAGCTCCGGCGCACCCACATCAGAGTGACGAGCATTCCTAATCACTGGACTTTCAGCCTCGGAGGAAGATCCGCAAGGCGAAGGGATCCTTTGGTCTGCGCCGTCTTCACGTGTCCTCGGCTGCAACAATGGTTTGTAGAGTCCACTAAACGGATCTTCATTCGAAGACCGGATGGGACTGTCCGTTCCAATAGTACTTGTAGATGATAGTGATGCGTCAGAAAGCCAGTCACCATGTAAATCAAACGAGGAATTCATCGTAGAAGGTTTGCGATAATGCATGCGTCGCCTGAGGCCACCACTGAGGGGTGAATCGTTAACGCGTTTGCGAAGGTCGAGTGCATTGAAAGCTGGAAACGGAGAATGTCCGTCGGAGAAGAGCTGGCGTGGAGAGGCCCGGAATATAACGGGGGAACTACCAAACGCATCATTGAAGGGCTTACTGCGTCCAACAGCGCTGGAAGGGGTATGGATGACACTCGCAGTCCCAAGGCTGGGAGAACTAAAATCACTTGCCGAAGCTTTGATAACTGGGCTAGTACCTCCTCGGACTAGCATGCCAAGACATAGTTCCCTCGCCCTCGAGTGTAATGGATGACTCGGGCTTGGAAATCGCCATGGCTGATCAGAGGGGAGACGCGGTGGAGAATGACGAAATGAGGGCGTTAATGTTGGATCGTATGGGGACATAGGAAGCGTGACTGGTGCAGTGAGCGGGGATGAGGTCATTCGGTCATACTCGGGATCATTCGAGGGAGTTGCATCGGGAACATCAGCCTCCAAAGCAGCGTCAGTCAATGGATTACTGGTCGAGGGAGGAGCCAGCTCAGGAGGATCTGGCCGCTCAGCCAATGGTGTAGATGATGCAGCAACGCTCTCCTCCTGCTCATCTCGACGCCTGTTCTGGGGGACGCTGTCCGATGGGACAAGAAAAGACCTCGGTTTCATCTTGTGATTATTGAGTTGATCTGTGGATGTCTTGTTAACTCGGCGTAGATCTCCTGATAAATTCTCCTTGTCAGAAACGGTGCTGCGGTGTTGGTCCCCTGTTATGGCGTCAGAGGGGAGCCACGATGAACCACACAGGAAACTTACTGTTTGAACCTCGTCCAGTACGAATACGATCATTTCCATCGCGACGGTTTGACATTGCAATCTTATGCTTTTCATACACGTGACGTCGCCACATACTCTTTGCATTTACACCTGCATATGTTCTTCTACAGAAGGTGCAACGTAGTCGGGGCTCTTCCCCCTCTGGCCAACCGTCAGGACCCAATGCTTTCAGATCCTTTTTCTTGGCGGGGCACCAGCCTCTAGGAGGCTCAAGCTGAGGGGGATAGGAAATGGCGTCGGGGTTTGTCGAGACGGAGGATATAAAATCGATGGGATCCAAGAACCACTCGGGGTTTGCGGCCATGAGGGAATAGGAGAGACCTTCAGGATAGAGGTGGGCGCTAGGAAATGCGATAAAGGGGGGGTGAATGAAGACGACATTGGGATCTGATGGGGAGGGGTCCATGAGGGGTATGTGCTGGGCTAGCGAGGCATGATTTCGAGCTGGAGGGAGCCTGGATGGATTTGGAGCGTGTGATACGGTCGCGCTGTTGGGTGCATAGGGCTTTGGATTGAAGGAGTCGGCAGCAGGGGTGAAGAAAGCAAGATCAGCGGAGGACGAAAGACGGCGCTTGAGATGGCGGGAAGAAGAGGCGGTGGGATTTCCAGGAAAAGATAGGGAGGTGGACAAGGTCTGTCGAGTGAGTGACATTAGCCCACGACGGTGACGGGGCGGGGACGATACGGCGAGGAGGAGGGCGTCGGTCAGGACGAGGAGGAAAAATGGCTTATTTCACAAGATTTCAAGCGGAGTTGACACGCTCCTCACAAATAGCGCGCCAGTCACGTGATATATAATTGGCCTACACTAATCTACAGCGCAAGACACACATAACTGTCGCGCATTCAGTCTCGTTCACATGCAAAAGCAATTCTCGCTCACCCAGCCATCATAACAAGACCCCCGAGTGGCGTGATAGGGCCAAGGAACCTGAATCTTCCCAAACCTCAACAGACCAGCCGAAAGTTGTACAGGATGCATACCTTTTCAGGATGAGCACCATGATGCTTCCCGAAAATAACACACTGCCCGTCAAGATGGCTGGCCCAGCAAAGCGATGTGCGGAAAATCTGTGGTGCATGGACACGAGCATCAACCCGAGCCCATTGGCGATCTTGCCTTGCGTGGTCAGTAACCGGACAATCACAATCTCACAGAGAGGCTGCAAACCGCATAAGTCGACGCTCTCCCCCATATGTAGAGGTCGTCAGCAGTGATCCCCACTCGGTGCTTAAGTCCGTGTGCGCCAAAGGCTCCAGTGAGCATTCCAGTGAAAGCTATGATAGCCGTCAGTCAACACACTGGAAACATGGGCCGGGAGAAAACCAACTCAGGATGGCACCTGACTTCCACAGAAACGAAGAGGTATCCCTACCACTCAGCGCGAGGGGCAACAACGGCAACGGGGAGTCCGCAGTAGTCATTGAGAGAATTCAAGTGTGTCGGATGGGAAATCAACTTTACAAGTACTCACATATATAAGCCCAAATAAGCGTAATCAATCGCATCGGAGTCACTAGTAGCTCCGTCCCTTCGCCAACTTTCGTTTGACTGCCATGGGCAAAGCCCAAAAGAAAACCGGCAAAGGCCGTCTCGACAAGTATTATAAACTTGCCAAGTGCGTGTGATCACTCGTATCGCACACCCATGACCAATATCCCCAAGAGAGCAGGGTTACCGCGCCCGCTCGGCCTTCAAGCTCATCCAACTAAACAAGAAATATGCTTTTCTTGAGTCCGCGCGTTGTTGTATTGATCTTTGCGCCGCCCCTGGTGGCTGGCTTCAGGTTGCAAGCAAGTACATGCCAACCAACAGCGTGATTGTTGGTGCGGCGCGATCCTCCCGTCACATTCATCCTATTTCGAATAATAGTTCATTATCCAGGCGTTGATTTGGTACCGATCAAACCATTACCAAGAGTCGTAACGTTCGCTTCAGATATTACCACCCTCCACTGTCGCAATATCCTCCGAGGGGAACTCAAAGACTGGAAGGCAGATGTCGTGCTTCACGATGGAGCACCCAATGTCGGCACTGCGTGGATCCAGGATGCTTACAGCCAGTCTGAGCTCGTCCTGATGAGTTTGAAATTAGCGGTTGAATTCCTCGTCAAAGGGGGCACATTTGTCACTAAAGTCTTTCGAAGTGTCGATTACAACAATCTCATCTGGGTGTTCAGCCAATTGTTCGCAAAGGTAGAGGCGACGAAACCACCTTCCTCGAGGTCAGCTGTTATGTTATCATCAATCTAGTCACTTAGGGGCATGTACAGGAATGTCTCTGCCGAGATCTTTGTCGTGTGCCGGGAGTTCCTTGCTCCAAAACACATTGATCCAAAATTTCTTGACCCTAAGCATGTGTTCAAGGATCTGGGCACCGCTCTTTCTGGTCCTGACAAAGGTTCATCAGCCAATAATGCGCAGGCTAATGTCTTTCAGCCGGAGAAAAAACGCAGGAGGCGAGACGGGTACGACGACGGCGACTATACACTCTTCACCAAAACGTCCGCGAGCGATTTCGTCCGTGGCTTCGAACCCGTCAATGTGCTCGGTCTCGCGAATAAAATTACGTTCGAAACTGAGGAGGAGAAACAGTATGTGATCCGTTTTTCTCATTCTAACATGGCCGAGCTGGCTGTGGTACAGGTGGCTGCAACTTAGTATTACTCCTCCGGACATTAAAGTCAATTTTGAAGATCTTAAGGTGTTAGGTAAAGGTGATTTCAAGACCTTGTTGAAATGGCGGATAGCTGTACGAGAGGAGGTGACCCTTTTCATACTATCAACTCGCTTTTGCTCATGGATCTTCCTGAAGCTTGGCTTGGAGGTGAAGATTAGGCACGCTGTTGAACTTACGGAGGCAGATGAAACCTTTGAAGCGGTTGACGAGGAGCAGCAGATACAAGAAGAAGTTGCATTTTTCGTCGTATCCAGTATTCCTCTGATTGACTGTCCACAATCAGCTTGAGAAACGGAATACAGAGGCGGCAGCGAAAGCAAAACGCTCTCGGAGGAGGGCCAATGAAATCAAAGCGAAAACTATCCAGCGACTACAGCTGCAGATGACAGCTCCTCTGGATATCGGTCTTGAACAGAATGATGCCTCACTGAACATGGGGCAAGACGACATGTTTGACCTTGTTGATACGCAGAGGGAATTCCGGAAAAAAGGTGGCATCAGCAAGCTTGCCTCAGACGACGAGATGCCATCCGACGGGGGGGAGGAGGCTGAAGAAGTGGAAGCAAGTGACGAAGAAGTTATTGATTCCGAAGAAGGAAGGGAAAGAAGAGTATCAGTGCTCGAAGCCGACCTCGATAGCATGTATGATGCTTATCGAGAGAAGATGAAGGAAAGGGACGCGAAATATCGAGTGATAGAGGCGAGGAGGAAAAAAGGCCAGCTGGACGAATGGAACGGCCTGAAAGGTAGGAACGACGTCGAGAGTGGTGATGAGAGTGGTGAAGACGGTGGCTGGGAGGAAATGGCGGCAGCCAAGGAAATTGGTGACCCTTCTTCAGATGAAAGCGATTATGACGAACCCATTCCGGGCCAGAAACGAAAACGACCTGATCCAGCACTCAGGAGGCACACCGACGTTCAACCACCCTCCCGTGCTGCGCAAGTTTGGTTTAGCCAGGACATATTCAAAGACATGGCGGAACCAAATGAGGATGACGAGTACGCAGACGTAGAGATGCTTTCAAGCTCGAGTTCAAGCCAGCAGAACGACCAGGAGGAAAAGGTATATCACTACCTTCTGTCCCGTTCCATTTCTGACGGTGACAAGTCCGAGGCGAGTGATTTCGAGCTTGCCCCAGCTGAATTCCGGGATGGTGCCGACATGTGGAATGTTGAAGACGAAAATGAGGATCAAGTCAATGAGGTTTACATACAGAGTGCGGCTTTTAACTTTGAGATAAACCAAAACTCATATATCCCATAGAATATGGTCTAACGACTGCTGAAGCTGTGACTCTCGCACAGCAGTTGGTCAATCGCAGAACCACTAAAACGAACCTCGTGAATGATGGCTTCAATCGTTATTCGCTCAATGCCAAGGATGGCCTCCCTTCCTGGTTCCTTGACGATGAGGCGAAGCATTACAAGTCCAACATCCCTGTCACGAAGGAGGCTGTTGTTATCTTGAGGGCACGTCAGCGTGCACTCGATTCACGCCCGATCAAGAAAATCGCAGAAGCCAAGGGTCGGAAGAAATTGCGAGCAGCCCAACGCCTTGAAAAGGCTATGAAGAAGGCAGAAGGCGTGAACACAACAGCGGACATGTCCGAACGGGAAAAGGCTCAGCAGATCGAGAAGCTCATGCGGAATGGCACCGCGAAGGGAAAGAAGAAAGAGGTTAAGGCAATAGTCGCAAAGGGTGCTCACAAAGGCATCAAAGGACGGCCAAAAGGTGTCAAGGGTCGCTACATCATGCTGGATGCCAGGATGAAAAAAGAGGTACGGACTCGTCGCGGCCAATTTTGGATGTGGAAACTTACTCACTCCTCAGGTACGAGCTAAAAGGCGCGGCGAAAAGGCGAAAAGAAAAGGTGGCGGACGTAGATAGCGAGAACTAAAGCTTTTTTTTGCTTACTCTCGAAGGCTTGTAAGCCTAATGTCTATTTCCTTATCCCATCAGGCGTATGTGCATGTAAGCCCCAAAGAGCGAAATATCATTTGCATAGGAAAGCCTTTTCCGGCTCATCTTGCGATCCTAAGGATGCTACGCTAAGTTGGTCGCATGTTGCGAGGAAACACTTCCAACTCTGTCCCTCGACAGTACCATCAAATTTTACCTAGAACTAGTTGAGCCTACGATCCACAGGCAAGCGGAGAACTGACCTGGCAGAGTTCCATTTTCTGAGTGCTCTGAAGATCTACTATGCTCTCGCTACAAACGTCCACCAAATTATCCGCATGGCAATCACTTGGCATAGTTGATAGTAAAATTGGGTTGTTACTTTGTCTCAAGCTTAAGCTATTATGGAGGTAATATACCCTTCCTTCGTAGTTGAGTGTTGATGGTGGATCGGGTTTTGACAATTGGACCTTATTGGTCAAGCTGTGGGAACGCTCAGTATCCCAACTTCTGTGACGGGGAGCGAACATACAAATAACAAAGCTTGTCAGCGTACTCGCGAAGGACTTGTGGCTGCTGCATCAAAGTTATGCCATCCCAATCGAAGATACAAAGCTGCAGGTCCATTGGGCTGGATGGCAAGACGTCAGGAAGTGAACTATCCCATAGATGGCACACTGACCGGTCCGGCAACATCAAGTTGACGTATGTTTCTCTACCCACCTGGCAGCACGAGTCCCACATACTGTTCAATGTCTCAGGTAGGCTACCGGGCGGAGAGACATTTCCTTGAGATGAGAGCTGGTCGGCGCTCGGATTCAACTTGTCCGACGATAGCATATCCTCGAGCTCGGGCGAGTTTCCAGGATCTTGGGTTGCTCGAGTGCTGGCAGATGAAGGACCAGAAGGCTCCATTTCGAACCTCAAGACGTGCTGGGGTAGGTCCGAAATCTGACCAGCTATCTGCGGCAATGTCCTGTAAATCAGCCGATGTATAACTCTTCGTTTACCAACAGTGACTGTCATCATAGCAGGTGGGACACTGTAGAAACGAGAACGTTAGCGACCCGAATGAAACTCAGTGATACGGACCTTGGAACAAACGTCAATGGTGTTCCGGAGGTTTCGACCCATTTGAGGGCATCCGGAAGAGACAAGCTACCTCTTAGTGGAGGAAATATTGTGGCTCGTTGTGAATTATTGCCTGATGATATTAACACATGGCCGAGCCTAGACACTATTCAGTGCCCATCTGGGGACCAAAGAGTATGCGTACGAAGCTGTTATAATTCTCTGACGAAACGAAACATTTTCAGGCATGGTTGGGCAGACGAGTTGGCTGAGCTCCTCTCCACTCCTAGAGCGCAATTAGCTGTGCTAGTAAGCATTCTGCGCCATACTTACTGATCAAGGTTTAGCAAGCGGTGTGGATTACGAGTCAGGCCACCGGTGGATGCTATGTCTTCGTAAGAGTCAACACCCAACCAATCCGCGACCCGGCGTAGTCGGAATGCACCACCGGAATACATCGTCCATGGGAACGAGCATGGAGTGACGAATGGATATATAGAATACCTATGCGGCTGGGAGATTTCGATGGGGGAGTCGCTTGTCTTGCTGGGTGGATCATAACAAACGGTACGCGCTGGTGTTCCAACCTAGAAGCCGGGTGTGTCCCAAACCCCATGTCACTGTCAGAAAAGACACTGACCTCCAGTGAAGCCCGAAGCGCTAACCGTTCAGCGGCAGTGATATCGTTGAGGTCCTTGGCACATATGCGGACCTGTGTTACAATGAGTAAGGGTTCATAAGCTTTCAGTCGCAAGCACAAACCTTGCCTCTGTTACCATGATTCTCAACGTACGCACCGGTTAACCGAGATATGCGTTGCAACAGATCCGGCCGGATGAGATAACCAGTTGGAAGTTCAAATATCTCATCAATGATACCCTAGCAAGAAAGGGTTTGAAGGATGCATAAATATGTAAGAATAGGCATTGTACCTTCTTGAAGGAGCTGATATATTCGGTCAATCCTTTCAGAGAGCCTCGTAAACCTTCAACACGTAGAGCGAGTGGGCTGGACGTCAAGGATATATGCACGTTATACTGCATCGACAACTGCAACAAATCGGCCCCATCTGTGCGGGAAGTGTAAACACAACATCGCGGAAAACTTGTTTCTCGCACCTTTTCCCATTATTAAAAACAACTGGCTAGGTGTGACAGTGAATGCTATAACAATAGTTCGTTGAAGTGAATACCACATGTAAAGGATAAGACTGACACTTTACAAGCACTTCAGTCGTATCCCGCCGCTTTCTCTCTATCTCTTTCAAAGATGGCCAACCCCATGCCTTCTCTATTATTGACTCTGCATATTCAGTCTTCCGACGCGATGAACGGGTCCATATAGGATCGAGCTTGTAGAGCTCTGTAAAACGGCGGAGTTGATCCTTGCTGAAAGATCGACAAAGCGTCTCCAGCAAGTTCGTGTACTCTGCGGCATAGCATGATGAGTCCGGTCGCAAGAAGCCTTCCGGTTTGCATCGCTCGACGTCGTCCAAGGTCGGCTCCAAGTCAGCTGTCCTGATGGATGCAAGGTAACGATCAAGCCGAGTCGGGTCCAATGGATTCCGGGTATTCGGGACTGCCTGAGTATCACTCCTGGTTACTGTACGCGTCCTTCCACTTGGACTGGCAGAGGTGGAAGGCTTGGGATCTTCTCTACACCCAGCGAAGGAGGAAAGAGCGGACTGCGAGTAGTTGGTCCGACGAGACAGCAGGCACGAACTACACGGTGAGCGACGTGCTGCACTACACCGAAAGACCTGCACAAACATTTAGAGTACAACCAAGTCGGAGCTTGTGATCCGAAAACCACTGAAATTGCTGTGCTGTACCAAGCGTGCACGTGACCAATACTAGTACTTCAAATCTTTTCCTCGCTCCCGTACGACGCGACGATCAGCCCCTTGTCGTCATCCTCACCAATCTCACCCTCCCAACCATTCTCTGTAAGGTATTTCAAGAACTTGGCATCCTCGTCCGCAAGGTCGACCCCCGTCATATCAGGTACGAAGAAGTATGTCACTAGCACTCCAGTGACACCGCAGATAGCAGCGATAATGAAAGTCCAGCTTCACCGGCTGCATCAGCTGGGGTCCGCACAATCAAGAAAGACATTACTCATACCGTTTTCCGAGGTTATTTTGAATAGGTGTGAAAGCTTGGGTGCCAACTGCAGCACCGGTCTTTCCGATGGCTGCAGAAATGCCGTAGCATGTCCCACTAACAACTGGTTTGAGATCTCAGCAACCGAGCACGCATGTAGTGACATACCGCACGGGGGTCGCGTACGACCTGCACAAAGGTCATTGAGCCTGAAATAAAACAGAATAGTGCACTCACTCAGAACTTGTCAAGCCCAACATATCACCCGGTCCCTGCACTCACATGAGCACATAAACGGGATTCTGAATGCCACGCACCATGTTGCCAGATGATTGCATCAACCCATAGCTAAAAATTTTCCTATTTAGCGAATCTCCGTAAGTTGATTCCACTAACTCACAAAACCACAAAAAGAGGTATAATAGTCGTGATTTTATCGTACGAAAGGCCAATGATGAGCCCCTGATGACCGATTTGTAATGTGTAGCAGGCAGGGAGAACAGGAAACTTACAAACACTAGATAGCCGGAAAATCCCAAGATCATCTAGAAAGATGGTCAAGTCATTGCACAGAGCTTGGACTCTGACACCTACAGTATTCCTTCTACCTATCCGGTTGCAGAGCCAGGCACCGAGAAAGATGCCAGGCAAGGATATCGCTCCAAGTAGAAGTTGCCACTCGGCAGTCTGCTTGATGCTGCCGTTTTTTATTACACTGGTAATAATTGTCCCGGAGAACACACCGTTCGGGAACGTAACCTAGCAGTGGTACACGTTGTTGAAGACCTCGAGAAGCTTAAAAGCTGATGCTTACGAAGTCATAAAGGAACCTGTTAAAAAGTCAGACGTTGTCTGGTCATTGCGTTTGAGTTCGCACCATGCTCCGCAGGTGCCAATGAGGGCACGCCAATAACGTTTCACTACCAGCCTGTAGGGAACACGACCTGCCAAAGGATCAATAGTGTTCTAATCTAAGATCAAAACATTCTTACGCTTGATGGCACCCTTCCGATAAAGTTTGGAGCTCAACATCCGCAAACGAAAGGCGAACACGCTTAGAGGCAACAGAATACCAAATCCAAAGCAAACACGCCACACAGTCTGAAGATGTTGTTCCCCAGCTGCGGAAAGTACGATCAAGAACACGGAAACGGCCAATGGACCACCAAACTGATTCAGAAGCGTGTTACCAATTCGCAAAAGCCCGGATGAGAGGAACATAGGGAATTACCGAAAGAACGAAATTCGTGACCATGATAAAGACTGCAAAAAAATGGGTTAAGATGGGAAGATGGGCAATAGATGGGCAGCACCTGGCCCGCGGTCCTGGATAGATTTCTCGTTCGCTGATTCACTCGCGCTCGTCGACGAGGCGGGGTATTCTCCACCGACACCCTGCGAGGATCAATGGGGGATACAAGTGTGCAAGCGAGGTGGCTTACTATGCCGGTGATTCCTCGCGCAATTGTCAGGAACCAAAAGAGACCAAGTACACTTCCGTTAGCGCCATGAGCGGCAGTGCCGAGAGTGGCACCGAGAACGATGAGCAAGGTGGTGCTCACAAGGGCAACCTTGCGGCCCAATCTGTCACAAATTAGGCCAACACAAACTTGCCCGATGATAGCGCCTGATCCAGAACCAAATCAGATCGTTTCATGACGGTTCGTTCACATGCACTGACCGACAAGAAGAGCATTTGACACTCGGGTAGAGACAGTGGATGTATATTCTTTAGGGTAAAGTGCCTTGAAGACGACCTAGAGGGGAAAATTTAGAACTGGGGGCGAGTCAATGAAAGATGGGTTACGTTTGACATAGTCATTAAGTTGTTCTGATCTGAAACGCGACTGTTCAGTTAGTTTCTGCACGAGAATGGAATATCAATTCACAGCCATCACTGATCAAACCAAAACCAGATGCAAGGATAGTAAACCAAGCACTGAGCGACTCCTTTTCGTTGAGTTTATGGGCAGTTGCTTTGAGATCCGTTTCATAAGCGTCAACAGAGATGTTCCGAAGGCCACTGGGCTGGTCCGCCTCCGAGAAGCCGACATGTTTTCCGTCCGACATGAGAGACAGACAGCACAAGAAGACTAAAGTTGGAAGCAGACGGCAGCGCAACTTTATACGAGAACGCACGTTCCGTGCTCAAGGATGGTGATTAGCGCTGTCAAGGCTAGAGGACAGATACACCTGAAATGTGACCACGTTGCTCTGCAGTACTGTCCCAATTCGGAGCGGGCATGAACCTGAGAGCTTCAGAAGAGAGTCAGCCAAACTCGCGTGGGGACGTTCCTGCAGGCGAGTGGGATTCATGATTGATGATCATTCACGCGGGCCATGGACACGTTCGTTGTGTCCATGTGCCACTTATTAACCCTAACCCCAGTGCTGATCAATAAATAAATAATTCCATTAATCTTCGGTGGTTTGACCCAGCTCAAAACTTCTTCTCCCCGCAAGATGGCCATCCCAAACGGTACTTCGCATCTCGGTCTCGACGACGAACTCGATTTCACAGACATCGAGGAAAAGTAGGCAGCTCCGTTGACGCGTACATTGTATTGTTCATTATTCCCAGATATCACGTTCCCCTCGATGATGGCTTGGACAATGTCATCGTCGTAGACGGTGTACCAGTGATTGACAAAGCAAAACTTGACAAACTTCTCGCAAAAATTTCCAAGGAGTTCACCAAAAAGGGCGTTGCCCTGAAACCTGAAAATATCTTTGTCCCTTGGGACAATGCTTCAGGGAAGAGCAAAGGGTATCCCTATTCCATTTTTTCGGGTCGGCACAATTGCTAATCGGCCACTCTCCAGTTACATATTCGTCGACGCAGGGAGCGCAGATGCAGCAGCATTCGCGATCAGCGCTATGCACGGTCATCCTTTCGACTCAAAGCATACGTTCCTTGTCAATCGATTTGTCGATATTGAGCAATATGCCAACATGAGCGAAACGTATGTCGAGCCAAAGGTGGAAGAATTTCATCCCAAGGTCTGTGAATGAAAATCAGTTCCGTTTCTGCATTGATCTTTCGCAAAGGAACACCTTCGCGCTTGGCTCGCTGATCCGCAGGGGCGTGATCAGTATGTCACCTACCGCGGTGATGACGTAGAGATACATTGGCATGGAAAGCCATCTCAGTGTGAAATTGCATACTCGAAAAAGGTCTGCTTTGCAGTTGTAGCACTCGACATTCTTGACGCATTTACCAGAATTGGACCGAGCTCTATGCTTCATGGTCCCCTCTCGGCACATACTTCGCGACTCTCTTCCGCCAGGGTGTCCGCCTATGGGGTGGTCCTTCTTGGGAGCCCCAGCAAAGATTCGCTCACCCTTTTGTCAAGTTGATGGATTTTTCCCCTTGCGAAAACTATCTCGTTACTTGGTCGCATGATCCTATTACCGTGCCTCCAACTCTCCCTCAAGGTCCCGAGTACTTTTCTCCGGAAGACGAAGGCAACAACATTGCTGTCTGGGATGTCAAATCGGGCCACCTACTCCGGACTTTCCCTACGTCTCTCTTTGAAAGCGAAGACCCTTCGGTGAAAAAACAGATGCAGTGGCCCGCGCTCAAATGGAGTGCGGATGATAAGTATGTCGCACGAGCGACACCTGGTCAACAAATCAGTGTGTATGAGCTCCCCAGTATGGGTCTCCACGATAAGAAGAGCTTGAAGATTGAGGGTGTTGTTGACTTTGAATGGTGTCCGCATGGTGACAAGGATAAGGACGATAGTGAGAAAGCAGCCAGAGCAGACAAACCACCGAAGAAAACTCGGGAGAATATGCTTGCATACTGGACGCCTGAAGTGGCCAATCAACCTGCGAGGGTCACCCTTTTAGAGTTTCCAAGCAGACGGATTCTGCGCCAAAAGAATCTATTCAATGTCACAGAGGTTGGTGTGTTGATTCATTGGGAATTAATATTTGATGGACCTTCATCAGTGCAAGCTTTACTGGCAAAATCACGGGGACTTCCTGTGTGTCAAAGTCGATCGTCACACAAAAACGAAGAAATCGATCTTTTGCAACCTCGAAATCTTTCGAGTTCGCGAAAAAGACTTTCCAGTGGAGGTGGTAGAGCTCAAAGGTTGACTCGTTTCGCCTGGATGCTCACTCATGTTGACTGGACATCTAGACACTGTAACGGACTTCTCATGGGAACCCAGAGGCGAACGATTTGCCATCGTTTCGAGTAGCGATCCGAATCTCAGTAACCCGGGACCGGGTATCACTATCAAGACTGACATTAGTTTCTATCAACTCGACCGAACTAAGAACGATTTCAGGCTTCTGCGTACGCTTCGTGGTGTCGTGCGCTCTTTGGCGTTGCTGATGTACTATGGCAGGCACGCTTACATCTCGTACGAGCAACACCATTCGGTGGTCACCGCGAGGACGGCATGTGGTCCTTGCCACTGTGGGTTCTTCTACCAAGTCTGAGCTTGACTTCTGGGACCTCGATTTTAACAGCGAAGAACGCAGAGAAGGTCAGACGGCGGAGTGGGGCACTGGTATCCAGCAGCTCGGCTCAGCGGATCACTACCGAGTTACAGATGTAGAGTGGGATCCGAGCGGGAGGTACCTGGCGACGAGTGCGAGTGCATGGAGGCATACGGTAGGATTTACGGTGGACGGGCACTCACGATTGCTGACTGGAAATTAGCTTGAGAACGGATACGCGATCTGGGACTTCCGTGGGCAAGAGCTCGAGAAGTATATCCTAGATCGGTTCAAGCAATTCATGTGGCGACCTCGCCCACGCACATTGCTGACGAGGGAGCAGCAACGACAGATCCGTCGAAACCTGAAGGAGTACAGCCGCACGTTTGACGAAGAGGATGCGACAGAGGAAAGCAACGTCAGCGCCGAGCTGATTGCTCATCGCAAACGGCTGGTTGACGAATGGAATGCATGGCGAGCACGTTGCAAACGTGATGTTGCGGACGAGAAGCGGGATAAGGGACAGAGTCTGGATCGCGTTAGTGGTGAAGAGGAAAAGGAGGAGATCGAGGAGTGGATCGACGAGGTGATTGAACAGGTCGAGGAGGAGATTGTCGAATAAATATACTATGGCGAATGCGAGTGGCTGTGTCATGTGGTCCTTGGCTATTGACTTTGGTGTGATCTAATCGTCGGCCCTCCGCCATGTCGCCCGTCGAGCTGTCCCCTGCCTCACAGACAGCCTCCACTTCGTCCACCCTCTGGGCACAACGTACGCGCTTCTTTGTTACTCTTGTCATGCTCATCCAATTCATCCCCCTCGGTTACCACAGCCTCGA
>JBBPSW010000007.1:0-11071 GCA_038093775.1 Butyriboletus pseudospeciosus | reverse complement strand
ATATATAGGACGCTCGTGGCGTTTTCCGGGGACGAGCAAGGCTTGCTTGGCGTGGTGCTGGGTGTGGACACGGCCAACACCCTTTAGCATGGGCAGCCAGAATGTGCAAGGCTGTCACGTCCACCACGGTGGTCTGATGAACCTGAGGAGAAAGGCAATGAGAAGTCGCGTATCCCGGGACTGTTAAAAGAGCGAACGTACCTGCTGTAGGAAAGGGCTGAAACGAACACTTTTGATTGGAGTTTAGCAGTTTGCACTGGTCGACTTCAAGTTTGCGCCGGGGACAGCCGGTCAATTTCCACGGGGTCAATTTCAGAGTTGCCAGCGCAGGAACTCGGACAGCCATCCAGATAAGTTGTCGAACGATCGTGTACCTGGACTGAACACATCTCAGAGGCACTGCAACTTGCTGTAATCTCTATGCCAAGTGAGTTATGTGCTACCTCGTCTCCCACAGGCAACCCACAGGTTCATGATGATGGCCCAGCCTAGCGTGCCCTTTGTGCCGTGGTACTGTCCTGAGAGGATCTTCTATCGCGGTGGGAATGGATCGTTCGAGTGCACAGGCCGACAGAGCTGATACCTCGGCGGCGGCGGCGAGGACATCCCGGCGTTCATTAAGCCAAACTTCACGTTCGGCGTCGTGTCTGAACATCCAGAAATGAAGAGGCTGTGATCGGCGGTGCAGAGGATGGTACGTTGGTCGAATCTGACTGATAGACGCTCGATGATTTTCCGCACGAGGGGAGCAGGAGCGGGCGGTGAGTGTTGTAAAGTTCCGTCTCAAACGGAGGGTCGGCTAGCTTGTGTGTGACTTTGTACCCAAGGCGCTGATTACATTCATTTTGCAGGAATGGCGAGCCACTGCCTGTTCAGAGCGGTGTCCATCCCGTCGAGTCACCTTTCACTTCCGTGGTGGGACGCCGCAATTATTCTCGGTCAACCACGTTCTCACAAAGCTGTCTTGTCCGATCTTGTTTTTCCGATCCAATCAGTTCCCGTCTACCCGTTTACGGCGGCAAGTTGCCTTGCTGTCAGATCTAACTTTGCAGCAACACCGCAGTGCCTGCGACATGTTTCAACGTTTGCCCTATCACCGCGACGGAGGCTATTCAACCTCAACGATGCGGCTTAACAACCTCTTCTTTCTACCCACATTTGTCAGTACCTCCGTATCGGAGCGCTATGACTCGAGTCTTGGATCCGTGTACAGCATGCATATAAAGCCTCGACTCTTCCTCCCTCTTTCACCCCCACCCATTTCCCCCTCATGCATCCGTCCCACCTTACGATCCTCGAGCAGAGCTCGACGCTCTACCCGTCCGCTCCGGCCTTCATGGTTCCACGATCAGATCCCACTACCGGTCAGGTACATGATTGGCTTTCTATATCATATCAGCAGTTCAAGGAAGACGTCGAATACACGGCACGCTACTATCGTAGGATGTTCAAGTCCGCCGGGATTGTAGATAACTCGGTCGTCGGTCTTTGGTGAGCCATAATCATCCACGTCCACATTACCTTTCTGATCCCATGAAGGCTTGGTGGGATGACCTACCAGGACGTTCTCCATATATATGGTGTCTCAAGGGCCGGCTATATCCCCCAACTGTTCAGCATACGGCTTCCGAGTCCCGATGTTGTCCTCGAGCTGCTCCGTAAACAGAATGCCCTTGCTCTGATATACGCTCCCGAGTTCGCCCACTCGACTCTAAACTTTCCTCTGTCAACTTTTCTCGCAATTGAAAAGGATAGGATGGAGCCTTGTTCGGAGGAGTTGCCGCCACTCTCCCCTAAGAATGGGGATCAGACGGTCTTCGTATTCCACACAAGCGGGTCTACATCAGGCAGTCCCAAACTTGTACCTTGTAGCCAACGATGGTTAAGCACAATTGTGACCAAGGCCAAGTTTATCTGTGCTCCTCGCGATCCGCAGCGCCGAGACGTCACTACCTGGATGTCAGTCATGCAGATCTTTCATCCTTGTTGATATTAATCCTCTCGTAGGGGCAGCATGTGCCACATTGCCCAAAATTTCAGTAAGTACGGGTTCTACTCCTTTCCCGTGACGATCCTGATATTCTCTTCCAAGTGCTGATCGGTGCCTTGCAACACGGAACCTGTACCATTCAACCCACCAAAATCGCCTTTTCGTCTGAGGAATTGGTCGACATGATTCACCGGTGCCATCTTAACCGTTTAAATCAATTCCCTACCTTCCTTTCCTCTCATCTTCGCAATGCCCGTTCGCATCCAAAGCTTCTGGAACAACTTCGGAGTCTCAGTGAGATTATCTACAGTGGTTTGCAGCTCCATCGTGAAGACGAGGAATTTGCTTACCGCAATGGGCTCAAGATCAAGGTAGGCTGGGCAGTTTTGGAATACAAGGACATCATTTTGAGTGCTCCGCAGAATCTCTTCGGAAACACGGAATGTGGCGCCATGCTTCTCTCTATAGGTGGCAGTGGTCGGGACGCTGCACTGCTCCGTGCTATTCCGGACACATCATACGCGTTCGTTCCCATCGACGCCACCTCTGGGCATCAGTCATCAACCCAGTTACTGGAACTAGTAATTTTGGCCGACTCTGGTGATTGTCCGGATCTCTCGCTGAGGGGTCCTGATGGTCATTTCCACACCGGTGACTTGTTCCAGGAAATGGCTACGGATCTGTACGCCTTTTGTGGTCGTAATGACGATTGGATAAAGAGCGAGAACAGCTTGCGTTGCGATACCAAGTACGTTCATTGTCACTCCAAGGTTATGAGGCCGTTGATTTATGAACCTTCCCAGAGCCATTGAAGACAATGTTCGCGCGACCTGTGGTAACCTCATTGAAGACTGCATCGTCGTCGGCACAGGCAGGCCATCACCCGCGCTCTTTGTTGAGCCTGCAACCGGGATAGATCATACCAAACTTAGGAGAGAAATTATTCGTAAAACCCGGCCTTTCCACAACAGACGCTATCTCCACGAGCGGATCACTTCGCCCGAGCTGATCGTCGTCGTCCCATCCAAGTCACTTCCCAGAACCGTGACGAAAGGCAATATTAGGCGGCGAGCGGTGGAAGAAGCTTATCAGGCGCGTCTGGATGATATCTACTCTACTTTGCGATGAACAACTAGAACACTCGGAGACTCGAAGCTAACACATACTCATCTAGTTAATTGTTACACGTTTCATTATTCTGCATACACTCATCGATAATTACGCTACAAACAGTATTCATAATACCCGTGGTCGTTTACTTATAAAAACTAATGTATTACAACTGTTCACTGCAATCTAGGATGGGATTGAAACAAGATATCACGTTATGGTATCGGTTCTGCCGATTCTTGGACAAGAATACCATCGTCTGTGACCTGAAAGATGAAGCGAACAGTGTCCCGAGTCCCGGACGACCTTGTCAAACAATGCAAAATTTGCCCTTTATCGATGATGCCCTTCCCATGACGTGCTTGGTGGAGTAGCACACCGTCAAGTGGCGCAGCAGGGAGTGGGTTGGATGACGGAGATGACAAGGTGATATGGTGGGCAAGATGATGGAACGGAGATGAGGAGTGATGATCGGTATTGTCAAATACCTTGGCGCCAAGGTCGGCGATGCCATCATCGAGAACGGGAAAGGGATAGAGATGCTGCTTGTACAGCGATTCGGCGCGGGATGGTGCGGAGTTGAGCGCCCAGTTTGTCAGAACGACGAGTGGGCCATGCGAGCGCCGCACGCTCTGGATGGCCTGCAAGACGTGCTGGAGCGGCTGCACCATGGGTATACCGCTAACTTTGTCAGGGGCATTATTACGCAACTGCTCGGTAGAAAAACGGTCAGCCCAGTAAAAAGTGCTGATCGAGTCTATAGCGAGGACGGTTATTTCTTGGTTTGGCATGGAGGATGAGTGGTATGCCGGGAGATTTGCGATCGAAGCGGCGAGTTGAGCGAGGGACGTCGGACGAAATAAGTGCAAGCGTGCAAGAGACCGCCGGACGAATTCTTGTGGGTCGAGAGTGCTAGACGGCAGACGGGATATACGTGAGAGGAGAAGGTGGCGAAAACGCTGAATGTCGAAGGAGGCGTCCGTGTCGTAAACGACGGCGGCGATCTCTGTGTCTGCTGAGGGGGAGACGGGGACGAAGAAGGACGAGAGGATGTGGTAGAGCAGATGGGTCTTGCCTGACGAGGCTGGGCCTTGGATCTCGATCACGTCGCCGCGATTGAGTGCAGGGAGGGCGGGTATCGAGGCGAGCGGGGACGCTGTGCATGAGTGAGGCCATCAGAGCGAGCGTGAGTATGAATCTGACTGCGCCCGCACTGTGCTGTCTGAGGGAAGCCAGGAGCTGGCAGAGAGGGTGAGCTGGAGGAGGAGGAGGAGGAGGAAAAGCAAGAACGTGCATTCTGAAGGGACTCGGAGTGGACGTCCATGACTTGGCAACGTGTCGCTGGAGGGTAACCGACACATTCCCATCCAGCTAATACTAATTATTATCGTACATGGCCTCCCGCACCACTCCTCCGCCCTCCCGTAGGTCCCCCCACAATAACACCACGTCCCCCCCCACCACGACGAGGACTGCAACCCGTGCTCCACGCGCTGCCGCCCCCGGCGTCGCCCGTCGCACCTCCATAAAGGGCACCACGTCTAGCTCGCTGGGCTCGACCCCCGATTCACGCGAGGTCCTGTCTGCCTCCCTCAAGCATGAGACAGAACAAAAAGAGCAGGCATGTACCCGTGTCGATCTTTCTTCTCCCCCTCCTCACCTCCCACCCCTCCCAGCTCTGGGTCCAATTGCAGAACAAAGACCAGATCATCGCCGCCCTCACCAACGAAAATGACAACTTGACGTCTTCCTTGTCTGCAGCCGAAGCTAGGCTCCATGACCTCTATGCTGATCAGGCCCGCATGGAGGAAGAGATGGCTGCTCGCATCGAAGTCGCTGAGAAATTGAGGGCCCAAGTGCGCGAGCTAGAGAAGGAGAAGAGAGATCTCCAAAGACGCTACAACGAACAGGTACCCCATCACCTTCTCCCTCGATAGATAACCCACTTCATCATTACGTCTCTCCCAGACCTCAACCTTCGAAGCCGAGCGTCAAGCCTTTTATGACAACGAGCAGCATCTCAAGTCCCGCATTCAGTCTCTCGCTCATGCCCGCAAGCAGGTGGAGCAGATTCATCCTGTCGAAACTGAGCCTGAAATCGTTCCGGAACAACCTCATTCCCCAACTGAATCGCCCACAGTAACCCCACCGCGCGTGCAGGCTCTCGACGACCCCGATAGCGAACCAGCAGAGATGACGGCCCTCCGCCTCGAGCTGTCAACGCTGTCGACCTCATATTCGTCGCTACAAAGCACTCTAATACTTTTGCAGACACAGCTTGTCGACTTGAAGAGGGTGAACAATCACTTACAGGAGGAAAACGAAAGCTACATGATTTTGCTGAGGGAAAAGACGCTCAGCGGACAATTTGACCTCATGAGGCAAGTAGGTGGTGCTCCCAGTTCAGCTTCTGGTGTGGAAGACGACGAAGACGACATGACCGACGAAAACGACGTGGGCTCCTTGAGAAGCAACGCCAGAAGCACCTTGGATAGAGTGGAAGAAGAAACTGGAGAGGATGCCCTCAGTCACTCACCCGATCGCCGTCATTCCGACTCGCCGCGTCCCCCCCACGGACGACACCCTCGCCGAACTGGATCTGCGACACATTCTCCTGCTCGTCCCCCCAGAGGCGAATCCTTGGCAGACCTCCCAATCACTGGACCTGGTCTTGACCTTGCGGCAGAATTAGGCCGTGCAGAGAACAGAGATAACCTTTTGGGAGAGTCCATCGACGAACGTTCCGTTCTCAATGTCAAGGGTCGAAAGAAGAAGAACTCCACAGACGCAAGAAAGGTTCCCGCCTCGGAATCTCATGACCAGCTTTCGTCCTCGAATGATATAGAAGCGCTGCGCATAGAAGTTAAATCCTTAAGGGATGCAAACAAAGCTTTATCTCTTTATGCCTCGAAGATCATCGACCGGATCATTGCAGAAGAAGGCTTCGAGCACGTCCTTGCTGTGGACTACGAGAAGCAACCGAGAGCAACCCTCGTGACCCGTGACTCCGGAACGGCGGTCACGTCTCCCAAGCAGCGGCCTCAATCCGTGATTTTTGGACGCGTACCTTCTAATCCTGTGATCACCACGCCTACCGAACCACCTGCGACTGCGACACCACCTTTTGACTCTTCCAACACGGCTAGTACCAAAGCACAACGTCGTTCAATGTCTTTCGATTGGAAGAGCTTCAACGTGTTCGGCGGGGGTGAGAAGAAGGCAGACAGCTTGCGTCCCCTAACACTGAAACCTGGTACCACGTCCGTCACAGGTGCTCGCAAATTAGAGACATTTGAAGACGAGGAGGATAGGCGAGAACGAGAGCGCCTCCAAGCGACCATGAAACTGATGGGCATCGACGTGCCCGTACATTCACCTGCCAGTTCAGTCGGCTCTCCTGCTGCTGTGCCACTGCAAAAAAGTTATTCTTCTCCTGCTACTCCACCAGCAACTGCTGTACCAGGTCGTCGCTTCTCTATCTTCCGATCACGTTCCACCACGGGGCACTCCGAGACCTCCTCGGCGAACCCCGGAAACTCCATGCAAAACCAGACTGGTTATGGACTCGGAATATCCGGGAACGGCACAGCAGAACTTACACAGCAAGCGTTGGAACAAGCGGAAGCTGAAAATACCCTCGCCGCCCTGGACGCCCATGAACGTAGCCTCAGCGACGAAATCGCGAAAGGGGGCACAGGTGGCTTCACGGAGCTTGCTCCCAGGAGGAGCCTGGGAGAGGAGTGGAGGAGCAAGAGGAGCAAGAGGAGTGCTGGTGGAAGTGGTAGTACTGTTTGGAGCGCCGGGATGAGCCGCGCTGGAGATGATCTAGATGCATAACAAGCCCCGATGAAGACCCCCGTCGTTCTTTTCCAAGGAATGGGCGTTGGCTAGTGGAAGTGGTAGGACTGGTCGAAGCGCCAGGATGAGCAGGGCCGGCGATGATCCAGATGCGTAACAAGTCCTGATAAGGACCTCCATCGTTCGTTTCTGAGGGATGAGCGATGTACTCATGTGGATTAGGACATACTCATACGATACTGTTGTGACAACCTATGTAACAGCTTGTTAATATATTTTCGATTACTGGGTTTGCCCCAGCGTACAGATGCAATGTTCAGTGTGAGTCGACGCATCTAAACGGGTGGCATGCTCTTCTCCAACGTGTTTTGCGCATGCGTGCGGATGGTCTGGAAGGGGTTGGAAGCATACTGGGGATTTTTTAGGATAAGAGGATGTCGGAGCCTCTCCATTTCTCTGCAAGTACTGAATTTGGGCCAGGACAATATATCATTCACAAGGACGCACAGGACACATTTCCTCTGAGCCTTGGTCAGAGGGACACCTTTACCCTCTCCTATAAGTCCAGCCCTCGCTTTTGCCTGCGATCGTTGTTTTGAAGCAGCGGTACTCGACCATGCCTCTGCCGGTGGTGAAATCTCCTCTTCTTCCAACGCGGATATGACCGCTTGGATGGATCCAAGGCCGCCGCCTAATTGTTCGCGCTGCTTCCTATTAAAACGACGCTTTTGTGTCTTTGAATAAGGGACAGTAGTTGATTTGACTCCTGGAGCCGGATCGAAGCAGTTAACCACATTCTGTCAGGCTCATACACACTATCGATGAAGGCCTCATGCTTCAGTTGTTGCTTCTCCTTCTTGCTCACGTTAGCGGGAGCAGCGTTCAAAGACTCGAGAATGTCGTGGCCCTGACCCATGCCAGTGACGAGTTGTGTATCTGTGTTGGGATGTACGAGCGTACAGGTGCGCAAAATTTGCTTACCGACACCGCTACGCTGTCAGCAGCACCGATTTCCACTGCTTCAATTGCACCCTCTTGGACTGCAAACCAACGTTTGGATAGTTTTGCAGAAGGCTGATGGGCTCCGATGCGGGCCCTGCGTTCCCTAGGCTAAGACAGATATGAGTGCAATAGCGGGCTCGTGAAGTGACCATGATGGCGTACCATATTAAACGGGTTTAAATTGCAAAAGACTCCGAAATCTTGAAATACCAGGCCTCAGGATTATGTAGTACTACTAGCTAGTGGATGCTATCACTAGAGATTTGAATCATGTGATATATACACGGACCGCACAACATCAAAGACCGGCACTGGGTAGATCCAGAAGGGTAAAATCTTTACACTGTAGGATTGTCGGGTAATTGTTGTGCGTGGTCGAAGGAAGCCAGGACTAAGCATCGAATGTATTTGTCTGCGATTCCAGTAGGACTGCTTCATCTAGACGGAGTCGGGCTTGATGGCCTATTCCTTCGCCAGCTAGGTCCTTCGCCAGCTGATTATCACCCTCCCTCGGTTTCGAATTCTCTACCCCAACCACGATAAATGCACCTGTGACAAACACGGCGCCTACCAACACTTGGAAAGTGGCGGGCTTGCCGAGGAAATAGTCCCCAACCACTGCCAAGGGTATAGTGAGGCTAAGACCGACGGTAACGACAAGTGGTGTGGTCTTGAGCATCGCGATGACATATATGTAGTCACTCAACAGCGTGATGAACATCTGTCAGTCGGATGAGAGTTACATCCCAAAAAAATTAATTTGTGACCGAGATCAGTGATTGCAAAACAGAGGTCTATTAATACTTACATTGGAAAGAATGGCCAGGACAGTCTCCTTAGTGTTGGGAAACTCCAAAGATTCCACTCTAAGCCAGTGCAAAAGAAGCCCGACTGGCCAACATAGTAAAATGTTGAGAAGACCCACGTAACCAAAGAAAAGCTGCATATCTATCCGTGATTCCTCCTTAATCTGCACCTTCAAGAATATCAGATACATAGCATAGAACAGGGCTGAAAACAAGGCCAGGATATCTCCCAGAATTGCGACTAGATTGACGGACGGTGCATTGACAGTAGGCTTGGGCACCGAACTAGATGATGAATCGGAAAGGGATACTAGGACAACACCTCCGAAGCTTGTTCGAGTGAGTTTTGAAAATAAAACTAAATGCCCGCATCTGCATACCTTGTTAAAACTGCGCCAATCTTTATCAAGGTCACAGTCTCTACGCGAAATATCCGGCCAACTGCCAAAGTAAATATGCCTGTATGACCGTCAGACGCTGGCTGACTAGCACGACGAGACCCTTACCACTCATACTGGATAACACGGTCGCGCTTGCCACACTCGTGTATGCAAGTGCGGCATTCAGCATCCAGTTGGCAGCGAACCAGAGGAAACAAAAATAAGCGGCAAGCTTGGCTGTCTCCTCTGGCGTGAGGCGATCGTCAGCCTCGCGGGACGACTGAGTGGCCTGTCGAAACTCAAAGGGAAGAACATGAGTTAATGACAGAGGAACACACCAGAGGTGCTTGATCGCTGGATAAATCTTGAGCTAAAGGCTGATAGCTGGGAATTTCCTGTCAAGAGCTCATGAAATGTTGGATGTTGCTACGGGCTCACCTGATATTCCTCCGGCGAGACAGGGTGCCCCCAAGCGACTTGCGCAAATAAGACGGCAAGAGATACAGGGTGAAGGATGCCGTGCTCAGATATGTTATCCTACCACTCCGTCAATACCTACCAACAGTCTGAGGGAAGCCAGAGCGCACATGAAAGGCTTCTGATAGCCGCCAGTAAACATATACTGAAGGGTCGTCAGTGGTGCCCAGCCGGATAGCTGGGGTATCTACCTGGGTCACGAAATTGGATGAGGTCCAGAGAAGGACGACGACAAAGAGAAGACATGTGCCAAGAGCATAGTCGCTGGTTATTGCCTTTGGAGGACGCGACCTTGACCTACGCTGTTCATCGTGTTCGCTCATGTGGTGGACGTGCGCTACGCTGAAGTGGTCGTCATTTCGTGAGAATGGTCGCTAGCCGTATCCGATGGTCGGTTAGCGGGTGGTATAACTACAATACCGATGTATAGTAATACTGTACAGCTAGCAGAACTCATGCATGCCTTCTGGTGCCCGCATGATACTTGACCTTTTCGAATATTCTGAACAGACTAATGATGAGGTTGGTGCAGTACATAACCAGACCGACCATGACGAGACAAATCAACGCGAGCTGGTTATCACAGATGGTACCTCCAACCTCTCCTACCTCTGCCGAACTCAGTGGCGGTCGGGTCAATTGGCTGTACCAAGCGGTGCTGCTGGCCGGCGCGCACGGTATGGGGGAGGTAAAATAGTTGTCGAAGCAGAGCGACAAAGCCGCAGACCAGGCGCAAATGAAACATACTTCCAGCAGGGTATGGGCGAGCTTTCCGGAAGTAGGCCATAGTCCTAGGGGTCGACTAAAATATTCAACCTAGAATTGAATAAGAAAGACGTAGAAGGTCTGTCTGGAAATGCGCATCTCACATAGATGGCAACCATGACATGCACTAGCGTCAACGGCGCAAATATGATCACAAGCGTTCTACGAGACAGTCGAATGTGACTCGGCTGAAACATGGCATTCCAAACGCCTACTCACGGCGAGCTTCCGACCGCGCCCATCACATTGTAGTCCGTTTCCCATAGTCTGATACGGATCGCTACAGCCAGAGCAGAGGTTGTGAACGTGATGTTTGTGAATCTGAAAAGCTACGAGTGTGTCATATCGGGGTCCAAGCTGAAAAAGAAACGGTCAAGAGCGCACCAGAGGCACGTATATGTTTGACAAGATGAAAGCCCTGAAGTGATTCTTCCTCGATCGACTGAGCGTTGACCTTTCACCAGACTCGGCGTCCTGCTTCTCCCCCGTATGAACATAGTACCCGCGATTCTCGTCCTGCGATTCATTTCTGCCTCTCCCGAGGGAGCCCTGTCCCAGAGTTTTGCTCCTAGGGGGGCCAGCAAGAGCTGGGGAAGGGACGGTCGAGCGGGGTGCAGGTGATTCGTCGGACTGTCTCTCTCGTGAGCTGGCGAGGTACCGCGATTGCTGATCATCTACTAGTGGGTGGTTGTGGTCGGTCGTGTCTGTTCCCTGCCAGTCATGCATTCCGGATCCCTCACGGG
>JBBPSW010000006.1:37786-50974 GCA_038093775.1 Butyriboletus pseudospeciosus | reverse complement strand
CGGCGCCAGACATAATCAGTCAACGTCATCTTGCCTATTGCATTGTGTGCAACGTCGCAAGAAAGGTCGTGTCGAAGATCCAGCTCATGCCACAAGGCGCTAGCAATCATGTTGTCCTCAGCCAAGAAAGCCCCAAAGGTTGCAAGCCCATACTCGCCCTCCGTCGGGTCTGTTTCTTTGCGGGGCTTTAGGGATCCGTTGACCCTCTCCAAGTCGGAACGACGATACAGGTTCGATTTTCCGACAACACAAGACTCGATAGCCACGGTGTTTATCGCGAGGTACATCTTTGCGTGATTGGTGTTTAAAAACGTTGCTTCGACCCGTGCGCCAAGATACCCTTCATATTCAGTCGCAAAGGGAACATGATGAACTAGGGCTGCGCGCTTCTTGGAAGGATCTTGTGGCGTGGATGGCTCAGTGAGGATATCTACTGAGCGTGCAAGCGTTCCAGGTGCAACTGAGATGTTGGAGTCAATGACCCAGAGGATATCGTGGGTAGCCTGTCGGTAGGACTTGATGAGGTTGTTCACCTTTGGATTAACGCCAACAATCTCCTCGCCTGTCAACGAAATACATGAGTTTGTGAAAGATGCAAAATGCGGATACGACATGCGCACCGACGACAATCCTAGCATTCACTTGAGGGTATTGGGTCATTAGTTCTCTGACCACCGTCAGAGCTTGGTCGTCTTCATCGGCAACAGAGAGCAAGATCTCAAAATTCGGATATTCCTGAACGAATGTAGACTCCAAGTTCTCGTACAAGTTGGTATCCAAGCCTTTGAGAGGTCGTAAAATTGAGACGCCTGGTGCGTTCGGGGACGTTGCGAAAGGAGAACGAGGACGAAGACGATACCGTGTACGACTACAAACACAGTCAATATCAAGTTGTTGCTTCCTCGAATAGCAGCTGGCTCACCCTATCCGACATCCCAGTAAACCAATAGACCACATAACCACATACCAACCAAGGCCGACGACAGAGAGGACGCCATAAAGGGTGGAACTGCTGAGTGTCGGATTTGACATGGCCAGTTCAACCAATTTACTAAGTTTTCAATGTTTGCGCGGTGCCAGTTGTCCGAACTGATGATATACGTAACTAAGCGAGCTCATCAAAGGAGAAGAGCTGTACAGTATTCTTGTACACCGTTTCTGTTATCCTCACGAATGGTATGGTGTCGTTCAACCTATACACTACCCATGCGACCCCTCCAATGAACGATGGCTCGTTCCGGCCCTTGACTGCTTTGCCGGAGACAAATGACTCTGGCCGAACCGCGACAGGTAAATAACAAGAGCGCAGAGAAGCTGGCAAGGCATCCAGATGTCCTTTCGATGCATGTGTACTTGTCATGAAGCACCACGGCGCATCTACAGTAGTCAGTCTCAGCGCAATCTAACAGTACCGTCTTTGCCATACCAGTTTCGAGTAAGAGCCTGTCTAAGCGAATCGTCTTCAACGTTTCGAGATTTTGTTCAGTCTTCACGGAACACCCGTTTATTCCGATGTAAAACCCCATGCCGATCTTTTATCCCCTTTGTGATCGTCAAATTTATTGATGCATGAGGGGTACTCACAAGTTCTGCAGCCTCCTTGCTGCTACCAGTGAAGCTGTGTACAACACCGCCTCTCGCGCCAACCGCCTTTCCTCCATCCTCATCGAAACCCTCTTCTTTGAGGATCTTGACCAGGTCAACGTGAGCAGCCCGAGAGTGGAGAAACAAGGGAAGGTGGTATTTCTTAGCTAGTACGAGCTGTGCGCCTGGCGTACCTGCAAGGTAAGTATCTTGGATGTCAGCCCTTTGCACTCACGAAAGTGCCTTTGCTGCTCTTCTTTGGATGCAAAGTGGGTTCGATCATAATCTGCAAGAAGTGAATCACTCCTGTACGTCTCCGGGGGAATATGGAATGGCCACCTAAACCACATTCCCCAATCGCAACTACTCTCCCACTTGGTCGCATATTGTTGCCAACGAGCTTGTCCAATGCAAGCAAATAAGCATTTGGGCCTTCAGGATGCTGATCAAACTCTCTTGAACGTGTTGGATGACATCCCACGGTTGCATAGAGCCCTGTTTGCGAGTGGGGCACGAGAAGAGCACGATGCCAAACAATAGAGACAGACTGGGCACCAACCTTTTTGGCGGGCAAGGTTCAACGCAAGCTCGGATTCATGCAAGCTGCTCCCTGTGATGATCATTGACTTGACGCCAGCAAGGCGGGATCGCTCTAGCATCACGTCAAGATCATCTTTAGATGTCAGTCTCAGTGTTATTACTGTCCTGAGATGACCAATTGAATTCAATATACATGCCCTCATGTTTTCTCTTGCCACGATAGATGCCTCGAAAGACGGGATCGGTAAGATTTACTGGGAGCGAGATCAGTCAAGGTCGTTAAGTGCTCAAATTCAATTGATACCTCCAATGTCTATGACGAATTCGGGCTCGTCAGTGGCGACCGAGTGACGGCTTTGTGCCAGCACAGACCTATGAAGTTAATCTTGGTTTCATCAAATGTTGATTCGGTGGTGGACATAATCTTCGAGTTACATAGGCAGAGATGGTATTTCTCCGAGTACTATCAAGAGAAAGCAAAACGCAGATGTCTGTGACAAGTTTTGCCTATCCTATTTTCGCACGTGTGAACGCGGTTGCCAGCCAATTTAACGCGAGGGCCCCGCTCGCCGCTCCTTGATTCCGACCCTCAACTTCCCACTCACCTCGTTCTTTTCTCCCGTCCTCGTCTCTCCTTTACTTCTCTTCAGGCCGCAGCCGGCCCACTATCCAGAATGGCTGCCAATTACTCCTCAGTCAACAGGACCACCCCGTTCGGTTCTGGCGACCCGTACTACAACGCATCCACCGGTTACATCACTCCGTCACAGCCGCCGAAGAAAAAAGTCAGCAACTGGATCAAGTTTGGTGTACCCATCGCTGTCCTTGTAATTGTGGGTGCCATACTTGGTGGCGTCCTTGGCTCGCGCGCCAGCAAAAGCTCTTCTGCCAGCAGCGCTGCCACCTCCGCCATCCAGGCCAAGAATGCTATCGGCATATATCCAACTGGCACTGATAGCCTCTACATGCTCCCGCTCTACCCCGCTACCGTTGGTATCCCTTCATATTTTTGCCCGTCAGTACAACCATTAACTATCGTTACAAACAGACCAATACCGCAGCCTTCACCACGCCCACATTCATCTCCACTTCGGATGCTAACCTTGCCTGGCCGCAAGATCCCTTCCAACCTTCCAATCCTAGTCCGACTCAAGTACGCGCCGATCGTCCTCGTCTTGTCGCACCTTCCTACAAGTGGCAGGCTCTCCCTAATTTGATCAAAAATGATCCCTACCTTTCTTCCTGGAATACATCCATCTTCTTAAATGCTTCGCAATATATGAACCTGTCTCCCGTTCCATACGTCATGGACAGTGGCAATGGTATATTGGACCCCGCTCGACAGGTTAAGCAACGTGTCAAGGCGTTCTCATATGTCTATAGGATGACTAATGATACAAAATGGCTTGACAGGGTTTGGACCGAGCTCCAGGTTTGCCTGTCGTTCAATCTCTTACCATCATCATCTCACACATACCCTAGAACGCCGCTGGAAACTTGACAAGTGGCTGGGGACCTAATAATAGCACTAGATGGAACCCTGCCCATTTCCTTGACACCGCCGAATTAACAGCGGCGTATGCTATCGCCTACGACTGGTTATATGATCAATGGACTTCGGACCAGCTCGAAAGCATCCGCTTCACTATGATCGAATACGGCCTCAGCAATGGTGTTACTGCGTATAACACTGCAAACGGCGCACCGTACTATGGCTGGTGGACAAACAACACAGAGGGTAACTGGAACTGTGTTTGTAACAACGGCCTTACCATGGGCTCCCTAGCCATCCTCGGAGACGATACCACTGGGATTGCCCAACAACTTCTCGGTATGACGGTTGCAAGTGCCCTCCAGAACTGCGCCTTCGCGTATAGCAGTGATGGTAGTTGGTCGGAAACGAACGATTATTGGTACTTCGGTTCTACAGGACACGCTGAATTGGCGTCCTCGCTCCAATCTGCCACTGGTTCTACATACAACCTTCTTAGCGTGAACCCTGCCATAAAGCTCTCAGGACTTTTCCACATGTACGCCACCGGCCCTGGTTCTTTGTTCAACTACGGCGACACTGGCCCAAACAAGTACACAGCAACCGCTAATTCCATGCTCTTCTATGGTGATGTATTCAACATGCCTCAATACCAGCTCTTCCAGCGCGACCAGGCGGATGCTGCAGATCCGTGGAGCATGTTCTGGTATGACCCGACGGTTTCTGGAGCGTTTTGGGATGGTCTCCCTCTCGATCATTACTTCAACAATAGTACCGATCAGTGGACTTCGATGCGGTCTTCCTGGACGGACGAGAATGCCCTATTTGTCGCGATGAAGGCTGGGACGCTTCAAGGCCACCAGACCCATAACGACCTAGATTGTGGCGATTTCGTGGTTGACAGCTTGGGACATCGCTGGTTTGGAGAGCTTGGCGATGGCAATTATGTCGCTGAAGGCTACTTCAGTAGCGACGCGCAGGATAGTGAGAGGTGGCTATATTATCGCAAGCGGACGGAAGGCCAGAACACGATTCTTGTTGATGCCGCCAACCAAAACGTGTTGGCTGCGCCGACTGTGAACTTTGATTCTTCAGGGACTACTCAAGGTTCCAGCACCGTCTTTAGTGCACCTAGCGGTTCGACGGCGTACTTCATCGCCGACTTGACCAGTGCATATTTCAATGTGTAAGTCTATTGTTAACACTATCGATGCAAGGGTTATAACATGTATACACAGAACGTCATTTTCACGCGGAGTTCGTCTGATAAACCAACGCCAGCAAGTGCTCGTGCAGGACGAGATCACCGCGTCGGCAAGTATCATGTGGCGAGCGCACACCAATGCTTCCATTGCACTTAGCAACAACAACCAAACTGCTATCTTGACCATTGAATCGAGCACCATGGAGGTTCAGCTCTTGAATCCCCAACCAGGGGTTCAGTTCTCCGTTACGGCAGCCGAGCGTTTGTCCACCGACCCTCCCACCCCGGCTGGTTGGCCCGATCAGCCCAACACAGGTGTGACGGTGCTCGTGGTCAGCTTGCCCAGTGGTCAATACACACTGGAGGTTCTGATGTCTCCCCAGTGGCCGGGTGTGTCAAGCTCGTCATACGCCCAGCCAAGCAGTGTTCCACTCAGCGGGTGGTCACTAACGAGCCACCCCTAGTATACTTCTCCGTTTCTAACTTTTACTTTGGATACGCCGATTGCTATGTCAATAACCAGATGTTTGGACATTTTCTTGCAGAGACGTTGGTAGGCTAGGCGATGAATTGTAATCTTGAATTTACTTATAGTAAGAGATTGGCGTGATGGACAGAATGGGAAATTATAGTCTTGCGGTTTCCTAGGCAGCTGGCGGTTGACACCAAGTTTTATCGTCCTCAGTCGCTCTTTCACGTTAGCCACGCTCCTTTCTTCGGTTTCCCCTCTCCCTGGTTTACAGAACACGCATATCGTATCAACAAGCACTCCAAAAGTCATTCCCAGATGGCAAAGTTCAAATTTACGCTCCTTCTCTATGTTTCCCTTGTTTTGACCGTCGCTGCCTCCTCCAACTCCTTTGGCTCTCATCGCCGTGACCATGCCGACCTCGGTCGTCTGCTGAAGAAGCGCACACCCGTCGGTATCTTGGAAAGTCAACCCTCGGCGCCGGGCCAGCAGACACCCTCAACTTCGCCCGCTGCTCAGACCGCTCAAGCTACCTCGGTCGTAGTCCAAACCACACCCGCAAATTCGGTATCGGTCCAGACGACCTCTGAGGTTGCATCTGCTTCTGCGTCAGCGGTGAGTTCGACTCTTAAGACCTATGACATCCAGGTTGCTCAAGAGATCATCTCGCAGAGCCCTTCCACAACTAGTGGGGGTGGTTTGTTGAGTTCTGTGGTGGCCGGGGTTTCGTCTACCGTATCGGGCTCCACTTCATCCGCCTTGGCCACCACTGAGTCTTCCATCTTGAGCTATTCATCCAGCACTCCTCAGGTCTCAGCCCCAGTTAGCAAAACACTCGCGTCGACTCCAACTCAGTCCGTTTTGTACCTGACTGCCAGCAATACGCCAACAGCCACACAAACAAGTTCAACCTCGACCTCCTCAGGCTTGTCACACACGGCGGTGACGGTTCTCATCGTCATTGCCGCGTCTATTGGGGCCGCGATAATTGTGTGGACCATCATTCGCAAGTGGAAGTTCAGACCCTCCTCTGATTTCGAGGGCCGTATGCAGCCCATCGACTGGCAGCCTGGTGGAAGTGACGAAGACACCGGCTTCACCAGCCAGCATCGCCCATTGTCTCGCGCATCTTCGTTCCACTCTGGCTCCGGTCACGGTCTCGCCGACGATCAAATGCGAGGGCCTCCTGACGGGTACGGTGCCTCAGCGCTCAACCCTATCCCTGACCATGACTTCACTGCCGGGTTGGCACACCCCGCCCCAGTCGGCGGGTATGCCGACCTCACTCGTGGCCCCAGTCCGCAACCAATGATGCAAGAGGCTCTCGGACGGGCACCCAGCATCAACACGCCCATTCAGTATGATCAATACGGTGTCCCACTTCACCATGGGTACAGCGGATATTAATCTCAGGCAGAGATTGTGTGCACAAGGTCCATTGTTGGTGTCCTTGGCTGAATGGGTGATGTTGACCTTGTTCACATATGTCGATTTCATTTGCTTGCTGGACGAGTTTTCTTCGTATTCTCTTTTTTTTTCATCTGATGTCTAGGCCAACGCATCACCAAATTCCATGCGTTCATACCCGTAGTATCATGCTTTTCCCTCGTTTCCACATAATTCCCCACGCATGTAAATACTGTTAAGTTGCTTTGATCGGCACTCATCCCTAGCCACAGTCAAGACACTTGTGTAGTGCTATTTGCTGTCCATGGAGCGAGTGACACTGCTGCATGGATGAGTATCAATCATTGTATCCATCCCTTCATCCATCTGTGGTAAACAACAGTACTTAGAGGTATGAGGATTACGGTGGTCGTAGTTATCCACCATCCATTTGCTTTCGCGTGCCAGAGGCCCCTCTGTGTAGGAGTGGTTGACTTGGCGGAATGTATGTCCCCATCATCAAGTTTGGTGTTCGCGAAGAGGTTCTCAAGGCCAGTAGGACGTTCAGGAGGAAAGAATCGCTGGGGGCGCAGCCAAGCTCCGTCGTCTTCTACAGCTTTCTTGACCTTGACGGGAGATGGGTTGGTCGGCATCCAATCCATCGCATCTTCGTCGGGACCTTCATCAACTTTGATTGAAGATGCTTGGGAAGCGGTTGGAGGAGGGATAGGAGACACTAAGGAGGAGTGACCAAACATCGGGTTGGTAGAGAGGAGCGGTTTAGAGGAAAGCGTGAGGGTGGTAAGAAGGTCTGGTTCGTTATTGACTGGTGCTGTGGGCATGGGAGAGACACGTGGACTATGTGCTGATGATTCAGGAGTGTCACGCACGGAGGAAGATCTCGTTGACGTCTCGATGAGGCGGATTGTTGGAGGCCGCTGTAGATGCAGGATGGTGAACGAAAACGAGAACACCTGTTTTCGTTTGCGTCGATGGCTCAAGAATCGGTGAAGGGGCAACATACCAACAATTCGACGACGAGTGATATTGAACAATACGTGCTTACACGACGCGACAATGGATAAGCAGCGATACGGAGATAGTCCCGAGACGAAGATTGCCACGGTAAAATGATGAGAACGGATGTGGTGAATCTAGAGAGCCAGGAGAGTGCCTGAAGTATCTTGTACAACGTGAGTTACTTGACTTGCATGATTTGTAACACAGAACATACAACATAGGGAGTCTTGCCTTTAATGCGGATATGGCGCCCCTGCACTCTTGCTTTCTTGAAGCGATAGTAGGTTGGGTCCCAGGCTGTATAAAAAAGAGAAAAAAGAGAGAAAGCTGGGAGTACAGGGATGGCTCTAGCAAACGAACGTGGAAAATCGTAACCTCGGATCGCTGAGATGCAAGATTAATGGAATTCAACGTACAAGGCGATTGGACCCACCGGCTACATGAGCAGCAAGGACGCACAAGAGGGTGATCCACCACAAAGTACCCCTTACTCGCCAGATAGCAAGTTGGAATCCCAACCTCTCACGGTCCCTTCCCGAGTCAGATACCAGCCGCTGCTTTTCCTTCCCTTTGCTTTCTTTGAGCCAGCCTCCAAGGGCCTTCGTCCGAGCCATCTGGTTCTTCTGTTCTATCTCGTCCTCAACTGCGGGTAGGCAATTCACACAGATAGGAGGGTATCGCACGTGCAACGATTCTCGATACGCAGGGAGTTGTTGTACGCGCTGAGCGTAATCGGGGTGCTGTGGAACAATAGTCCGAGTTGACGTAGTGGTATATGGGACAGGTACATGGGAACTTGCCTGTGGAGGTGGCAAATAATTTGATAGGAGGTTGACGAAGAGCATTTGGTTTGTCTGACATGTGTGGCAGAATGGACCTTTACCGTATGCAGATGGGAGTCTGTCCTTGTTTGGGGATGCTGTGGAGGGGGATGAGGAGCGCTATGGAGACAAGAGGTTGCAAGGGGAGACGAACCACGCTTCGCAAAGGAGCGCACGTTCAGGTTTTCGTCGTGCATCGCTGGTTCATCAGACATGATTTCTCCATTGGCGTCATATCTGTTCCAGCAGCCACAATGGGGGCAGCGATAGGATCTGGGGTCGACTGGAGCAGGACTCACTGCCGACAAGCAGAAGAAGCATGTCAGGCTACGGAGAAACGGTGGCGCCATTAACGGGACTGGCGCAAGGTGTTGAACCCACTCTGGTGCTTAATTACGCTTGTTTGTAAATTTGTCGGAAAGGAAATCCCAACCATGTCCGTCGCTCCGTCGCCCTCGAGCAGTCGCGGAGAAATCGTACTCCAGCCAGCCTATTTCACTTCCTCCGCCTTTGTTCATGCTGCTCGTGCGGACGTTGACCGCCTCATACAGGAGTACGTACAGCAGTATACTCGGTCTGCGCACTCGCGGAGTCGTCCCTTTGCCCTCTTCAAGGAAATCTGGCAACGGCAGGGCTGGACATGGATCCAGTTCAAGGTGTTTGACGCGCGCTCTCGCGCAGCCTTTCTTAGGGTTGTGATGCGACTTTTCTCAGGTGTGTGTGTCCATCAGATTCTTGTATCCTCCATCAGACGTATTCCCAGAACGCATCGGCGACGGGGTGACGCCCCTGAGTTGCGCTGCAGCCCTGTTTGGTCTGTACACGATATTCCACACTCAGCCATCTATCTCGGCACCGTCATTGTATTCCGCTGTACAAGTAGAGCTAACTTGTGGTGCGCATCCTTGCTCACCCTTCTCTGCGAGTGCCTGATCTGTCGCACAAGATGTGTATGAAAAGATATCGATTCTCCCCGACGCTCTGGATGGACAGTTTTTGCTTCCTATTCGACCGCATGTTGTCTATGTACAGTCTAACTTGCTGCAGGCCCAAGCAGTCCAAATCCTGCCACACACAGATCTGTATCCGCTCAGTCCTCGAACGCTCCCGCGCGAAGTTGTGGCAGAGGATGTCGAGACCACGCTGACGCGGACAGCGGAGGGGCACAAGAAAAAGGGACGCCCTTCCAAACGTGAAAGGACAAAGAAGGCGAGGGATTCCGCTGTGGCGCTGGAGGTATGGTGCGAGGGTGCTGTCTTGGGTTCACGACCGAGTGCGACACGCGGTCGCTACCTGATGGAGAGGTCGGCCCTTGTGGATGCGGTGGGACGGGACGAGCGGTGGGACGCAGCATGGACGAGGGCGAATGTGAGGGTGGTGGAGCGGATGGGAGAGTTGGTTAGCTAACTAGTTACATAAATAATAAATAATTTGTTTTCGTTGATTGTTTCGATTGGGCGGGGGCCGGTTGTCGTCGTCGTCGTCGATTGTACAGTAAACGTCGTTGTCCTCCCCCGCCGCCGTCGTGTCTCCCTCCCGCTCGTTTATAACGTCCTCCCTCTCTATTTCTCCATGAATTTTCGAGCCCCCGATACCCAAGCCCGTTTCTACGCCCAGGCTGCGTCGAACGCACCCTCGACCACAAGTCTCCTTCCTCCCTCGGCAAGGGGTCCTCAAGGCGTGCAGGCCGCGTTCGCAAGAGCACCTCCATCAATCCGAACCGTCCCCAGTCTCAACTCCCTCGTTCGTCTTCCTCCCACTCACTCACTCACCCACCCACTCAACCTCATCCATATTCCCAGAACGACTCCCCGTACTCCGGCGCAACCGCAGGCCGGCCATTTGCATCCCAAGTACAGTCCATTTCCAACAAGGCAAGTACTCTCTTCCTACTCCTTCTCATCCGCCAATCTCTTCCATCCAGTTCTCCCTCTCACCCGACCCCAAATCCTGGGGTGCCGATATCTCTCCAAACCACCCTGAGCCTGATGATTTTCTCCACAATCCTGATCCGCGCCGTGATAGAAAGAGTGACCACGGCGGCAGCGTGCTCACTTACAGAGGCCTGACGAACCTTGGCTGTCTGATTTTTCTTGCCGTCGGCCTCGTCACCTTGTTGTAGGTCCCTTTCTTCCAATTTAACCTCATCTTGACATGTTCTTCAGTGCCGGATACCCCTTGATATCCTATTTTACTACACACTCCCTCTCTTACGCAGGCGGTTTTAATCTAGGTGGTATCAATGCAAGCGGCCAGGCAAGAAGCAATATGCCTTACCATGTCACTCGCCACGCGACTCATACTCTTTCGCATAGATCCCTACCATGCCGAATAACTTTGGTCTGATCGACGTCGACACCCCATCATCGGCATTCACGGCAACATCGTTCGCCGATGGTTCCGAATGGCAACTGGTTTTTAGTGACGAATTCAATACCGATAACCGCACCTTTTGGCCTGGTGATGACCCATACTGGGAGGCAGCTGATCTCCATTATTGGCAGGTAGCGCTTGCCCTCTTTCTCTGGTCTAGCATTGTTCTTGACGTGCAAAATAGACCAACGACTTGGAGTGGTACTGGCCTGATCAGATAACAACCAAAAATGGTGCACTTGAAATTTCGCTCGCACAACGGAGCATGAACAACTTGAACTATGTTAGTGGAATGCTCTCCACTTGGAACAAGTTTTGTTTCACCGGCGGCATGGTGCTAGTATCCGTCGTTTTGCCGGGCGCTAATAACATAGTAGGTATGCATAGAATTTGCCCACATGTTACCACGCACTGCTGATCTCGCTGTGCCCCCTACCAGGACTTTGGCCTGCAGGTTTGAACTGGCACATTCCTCGTTGTCGTCGACGCACTAATTCTTCTCTTCAGTATGGACGATGGGCAATCTAGGTGAGCATACGCACTAGATTGATTATTCATCAACTTAGACACCAATGCTAGGTCGCGTGGGCTATGGTGCTTCTTTAGAGGGCATGGTACGGATTATTCCTTTACTATGAGCATAACACATCCTTATCTTCATCCAGTGGCCATATTCTTATGACAGTTGCGACGTCGGTACCGTAGCGAACCAAACGTACAAAGGCCAACCCGCGGCGGCTCTAACCAACGGCGACCCAAGCAATGGAGACGTCTTGTCTTATCTTCCCGGTCAACGTCTATCGAGATGTACCTGTCCAGGTGAATCACATCCTGGACCCGTCCACTCAGACGGAACATATGTCGGCCGTTCGGCACCAGAGATCGATATTTTTGAATCCCAAGTGTGTCATGTCGTCCACAAACCACACGCTCTTGCTCATCATTATAGGTCGCGGGCAGCCCACCTCAGGGTGAAGTCTCACAGTCTGTTCAGTGGGCTGTAAGTGGACTGTGTGATAAACTACATACGCTAACTAGTATTCACCTAGCCCATGAATGCTGCCTATGAGTGGAAAAATACCACAGGCAACTTCAACATCCCGAACCCATCTATCACCCAGTTGAACCAATACATGGGTGGTGTTTTCCAGCAAGCCACCTCGGGAGTAACAACCACAAGTAAGACCGCCACTCTGCGTCATACCCACGATACGTTGAATTGTTACAGATCAGTCCTGCTACGAGCTGACCTCGGATGCCTTCGCGACATATGGATACGAGTATCAGCCAGGTGCTCACAATTCCCTTCGCGCTATCCCTTATTAACGTCGAATGATGTCTTAGGTTACGCCTCTAATGGCGGTGTAAGTGCATCATAAATCTTTGAGTCTTCTGATTTTACGGGAAAACATCAGTACATATCCTGGATTACAAATGATCAAGTTGCTTGGACGCTGGATGCAAGCGGGATGGCAGCTGATTCGTTGACTGAGATCTCAGACAGACCGATTCCACAGGAGCCCATGGTACATTATCACGACACTTGTGACCACACGCCAGCTAAAAGCTATCCCACAGTATTTGATCGCCAATCTGGGGATGTCTACAAATTTTGCACCCCCAGATTTCGCCGCGCTCACTTTTCCAGCAACCATGAAGATAGACTGGATTCGTGTTTACCAACCAAAGAATGCGATTAACATCGGCTGTGATCCAAAGGACTTCCCTACTGCTGCGTACATTAACGAGTAAGTGTACGCTGGCAGTTCCGTTGCGCGTGCTCACAAATTTGAAGGTACCTCGAGGCGTACACCAACCCGAACCTAACAACATGGACGGGTGGCTACGGACAAACGTTTCCGAAAAACAAGTTCCTAGGTCAATGCTGAAAGGAACTGGTAAATATTGTCCAATGTGTTCGTCGGACATATTGTGGGACCACACGCTTGTGTCTGCAGGATTTTGGCTTGTCATCTTCGGTCGTTCTTTACTGTAATACGCTTTCCGCAATTCGTTGAATCTCGTGGAACTTGCAACAGGCAACAATAATTGTCTGTTGGGCTTTTACGAACAGTTGTCGCATTTGGTACTCAGGACGGGGCTCTGTTTCAACGTTACCCTTTGCTACATTAGCAATGAACGTACAACATTCCCGATAGATATTACTACTTCATATCAAGAAGGTTCCAGAAGAGATGCTAGATGGGTTAATCATGCTGTTCCTGTAGCTTGATTTCGGTCCAGCAAAATTTGGAGTTTCCCCAGGGTCCGCTCCAGTGTGATGATTCCTCCTGCAGTT
>JBBPSW010000006.1:19087-29867 GCA_038093775.1 Butyriboletus pseudospeciosus | reverse complement strand
CCCTTAGTATTCAAACCATTCAGACATTCGGAACAACCCACGGGCTTTCCATCCACGACCTCACACCAGTCAACATGTGCTCGCACTCTCCCGTTTGCCCAGATTAGTCCAATGACAGGGCTTCTAACGTTCAGCGAGTGAAGATGGCGAGCACCAGAAGCTGTTGCGATGCGATTTTGACGATATGCATCATCGAGAAAGGTATGCACCGGCTTCTTGTCCTCCCAGAAGCTGCTCACGAACTCGAACCCAGGCATGTCAGGGAGTTGAGCACATGGAGTACTCTGATACCGAAACGAGGACGCTCTCGCTGCAGTCCCAGCTTTCGCAATCGCCGGAAGGTTCTTAAGAACCTTGTATGGGGATTTTGCAGATTGGGACAAAGGACGCGTCAGTACTGCAGGGAGGAACACTGCACAGTCCGGGGTAGCCGTCTTGGTGTTCAGAACACGACGGGCATCGTCTGCGACAATGCTAGGTGGTTGCGGAAGAGAAACCGTGCACTGCACCCTGGTCAATGTGAGACCAGGCAACTCAAAATAGACGGCGGGAACTTCTGACCTGAATACACTGTTTCTGATGGCAGGACTCCGGAAGACATTGTAGCTGAAAGATCGTTATTAGTGTGTCGGAAAGTGCAAGTGGCTCGATGAGACATACACACTTGCAACGTAGTCAGCTTCTGACCATCTGTCATTACTGGCTCTCATCTTACGGAGTCTTTTCCATGCGAGAAACACCACAGAGATTCCCTCCACCAGTTCCTCATCCAGGGTTTTTGAGTTGCTGGAGAAAAGATGAGATGATGTATCGAAAGCCAACTTGAGGAAATTGTCAAATCCCTCGCTGCCGTATTTAGCAGCAGGCTTCTGTACAATGTTAACTAGTTGCCCCACTGTGATGACATTAAACGCAAGACCTTGTCTAGCCAAGCTTTGGGTATCCGATGACGGGTGTTGAAAATTTCTTGAACATCATTCATGAATTCGTCAGGAATGTCTGAAAAAGAGGCTTCTTCGCAGTTTTGGTACGCTGACCAGGTCTCAAAGTTCCGCGCATTGCGCGCAATCCTAGAATGGACGGTTAACCAACCCACCGCTGACCACCTCGGCGCGAAGAGAGTTCTTACTCAGACGCAGACAAAGCCCGTTGATGCCCAGTACCGGTGGACCTTGAGTTCTTTACCGCAACTGGCTTGGACATTCACTAAATGTTGCAGAATCAGGCAGGATGTAGAGTATGCCACGAGACCAATTAGTAGTAGCGTGAGCAAAGAGGGTGTTTCATGTCACAGGGTACCTGGCAATTACCATGCAACTAATGTCGTAAGGCATCGCGCAACTCAATCTCTTGCTGGTACTACTTATGGTGAAGGAGTAGAACCATGCTATCAGCAGCCAGTACTATGTTCCAAGTGAGGGAACATCACAGGCAAGGAGCAAGGCAACATATCGAGGTGCCACTCAGAATCTATATCAAGTGCCCAATGACAGGTATTCGCTCTCGAGTTAACGACATCCAATCGGATGGAGACTAGAACAAACTGTCCATCACTTTCCGTGATGCCTCGACTCCGAGCTGCACAGATTGCAAATTAGTAATTGCGCTCAAGTGCTAAAAGGAAGCGCCCACAAATGTAGCTGCATTGGCGGGAAATGCCTGGTAAACGACATTTTAGTACCTTGGGCCAATACTAAATGTCCAGCTTACCCTAGCCATAGCAGGTCCAAATCCTTTCCAGAGAGCCGCGAGACCATCTTGGGCCACGGTCTTTCGCAGGCAGTCAAAGAAACCAGAGTATGTGCCCGAAGGAGCGGATTGCAACCTTGACTTGAGCACCTATTACAATTGATCAATGTCTCGGAATAGTACATCAAAGGTCGAACGAACATCCGGGGGTATCGCCAGAGACCACATTGCAATACCCGCAGTCCCACCAGCCAAAATAATGGCGCCAAGATTGAGTTCAGAGGCCGACGATCCAGTTGGCGTCAACGCCATTTTAGTGACCTCGTAGGCGGCGAAGTAGCTAATCCCGACCATTGTTAGCTCAGACATCAAGCAGGGTAGGGGGAACCATCATACGCAGCACTTCCGGGCCCATCACGAGCAAGTGTCGCACCCGTTCCACGGAAGATACTTCGCATACCCCCTTCTTTGTAGAGGTGCTTCATTACATCGAAGACACCCTTGTATTGGGTGCCTGACGCGCCTTGTCCTTGTACCTGCCTCCCTTTAAAATGGAACATGGCGTACCGAATGGATACACATACCTGCAGCAAGACCTTGGCTCGCTCTACTGGTGCGGTAACCAAGGTGGTTGGTACGGCTGATAGGAAGCCAGCGGTAGCAAGTTCTATAGTTGAAAGTCTCTCACTCGACCTGTTTGGGGTAAGAGCAAAGATGAGCTGTTTTGAAGTGTCGTAGGCCTTGAGCGAACAGATTGTTATTCAGAAGTGGAGAAGAAAAATCAAATATAGACATACCCAGAAAGAGACAGCAAAGATTGGAGTAACACCAAGGAGTGGGGGGACCATCCCTCTATACAGCCTATGACGACGGCGCGTGAGCGGATATGAGACCAGTACCGGACCGTCGCTCACCCAGTAACGCCATCTCGGGCGAGGGCCTGTCGGACGACATCAATAGCACCTTTGTATTGTCCCGGCGCAGCAGTCTGTAGCCGTGTCTTGGTGAGGTCAAAAGGATGACCTGGTGAGGAAAGTGAGTGGGCGACTCGAGGCGTGTTCGAACCGTCATCTCTCACCCACGAGGACCGCTGACACGCCGCCGAATCCTCCAGCGACAAATGCTTTGACGTTCTCAGCGACCGAACTTTTTATTGTCTCCCCCTCGCTACTCTGGCGGGCCAGTCGTCAGCGCCGATACAATCAATTTTCGCCGCTGTACTGACCATTGTGGGTATTGGGAACAAGAGAAGACGTTGACATATGATTCACTCGTGAACGCATCATAATTGCACATGCTAGTACAAGAAATACATATCCCTTGTCGCTACGAGTCGTCGCAGTCTCGACCAAACCCGCCGATGGGCTCATAGGTAGCTTCTGTCTGGTCCCTATTCCAAAAGATACGCACTCCATAGAAGAATAAACATATAAGCAATACACCAAGTGCCCCCACAAGGGACGGTGGGCCATACTCGATCCACCACGACGGATGATAAGGCACCAGGAGCCGGTCAATCTGAATGACTCCACCAGTCCCACTCCCGGTGGTAGTACGACCCCAGCTCAACACACGAGCCCAGTCAGCTTTTCCATCGGTCCCCCAGGCATTCTTGATCCCGACCATGTATTCCGCTGTTGACTTGTCTTCCATTTCCTTGAAGACGATGTCCCCGTACGCAGAAGTTGGGGACAAAAGCGTCGAGTGGCTGCCAAGCTGGTCAAGCGGCAATGGCCGGCTGTTGTTGAGTCCATCCATCATACTAGCCGAACCGGAGGTGACAGAGGTCGGGATTAGATGCTGGCTAACAATTGCACGTAGCCCGTCAAGGTCTTCAAGTAGCTGCGTCAGGTTGTATTTCTTGAAAGCATCATCCGTGGGGCAGAGCAGGGTCCACGTTCTAACTTCGCCAAGTACTTGGTCCGCCCACTCCGAACCTTCCGGTGGCAAAGACCCCTGTAGAATCCAGTCGAATCCAGCCTTGGCCATCACATTCGTCATAGTGGTCGCCTTTCCTGCCTTCATCAGTTTTCCAATGTTTAATTCCACCGTTCGAGGGATCATCAAATCCGACACTTCGTGTATGACGCCGGTGTCTGTGAGCGTGTTTTGCGGATATAACTCACTCTTCATACCAGCCCAACCTCCACTAGCACTGATGACGACATGACCGTCCTCGGTCCGCTCCAATTGTAAGTCGGACCCTTCTAGGGTAGCGAAAGTGCGTTGGGATCCATTAACCAGACTCTTCGAATATTCAACGTCGTCAATGATGTGATGGAGAATGACATGTTCAAGGTCTTGTTTAGAAGATGCGGCAAGCAGGTGGTCGCTGACTAATAAACCAAGACGCTTGAATGCGCTGTTATGGGGGATGAGAAAGGTAGTACGAGGCATCCTTTTGATCATCTCCGCGAGTGAAGTCGAAAAGACGGCCGCAAGGAAGGAAGAGAGGTCTAAGGATGGCAGCGCCGTCTGGAGAGGGTCAACCGGAGGATCGAGCGGTCGTGAAATGAAGTATATGATCGCGTTATCGATTTCCACTGTTAAACAGGTTAGTAGATGGGTGACCATGGTGGCGACTACACCTACCATGTTCGCCAATCATACCTGCGCCACCGAATGTGATATGTCGCTCTCCCACTTCATTCTTTTCGTCATCATGGACTTCGACAAGTATTACCTGACGGCCGTCATCCAAACCCAGCTCATGGAGCTCAGTCTCCAGTAGCATTCTATTATCAAGCTTACTAGGTTTCCAAAGGCCGGGAAGAAAATGGTATTCCAAAACCCGCTTGAGGTCTGGCGACCCTGAAGCAGGTAGGGCATAGGAAAAAAGGGAAAGCACGTCATCCTTTGGCGCAAGGATCGTGTACCGATTGTCAGTACTATTGATGAGATGCGCCAGGTCAACCGAGTGAAGAAGTGACACGAAAGAGGAGCAATTGAGTGCTAAAAGGTATTTCTCTGGTGTCAGCTGGAGAGTCCCTGGGGGAACCAGTAAGGAAGACACGAGGTGTAAAACGCCGTTGCTGGCATAAACATCAGGATAGACAAGTTTCGCTCCGGATATTATCGTGCCTTCAGGAGAAACCATGACATCGAGAGTGGATCCGTACCTAGTCGTTACTGGCTGCAAAATCAGACGAGGAACGAGGTGGGAGAATTGGGTTTTACACACATTCAGTCGAGGATAGGAATGAATCCGACCATCTCACCCCAGGGTCCGAGACAACATGCATATCTAGGATACGGCGAAGGTCGTCTGCAGCAAAGTCGCTCTCCAAATAGAGCCGCTCGAGAGGATTGAGGGATTCCCATGCTGAATCCAGGGGCAGGAATAGGGTAAGTTCCGATGTGGACTTGAGAAACCCTTCGATTTCTGGGGTTTGGACCTTCTGGAAGTAAGAAAGTGACTCGAGACTGTCCACGACAGTTGCTGACAGATGACGTGTTAACGTGTTGCAACGAAGTAGTGTGAAGGTACTCACCAAGGTCCGGGGGTGGCTCAAGTACCTCGGCAATGCCGTATACGATACCATTAGTTGCCTCTGCCCTTTCCTTGACTATCTCTGCACCCCCGTTACCGGATGCATCCACACCGACCCAAGTCGAACCGTCACGTGAAGCTAGCCTGAGGCGCTGCGGTTGGTCACCAAGTAGACCATGTGGTATTGGAAACCACGGGGAGGATGGAGGTTCATGGGGGGGAGAATCGGCTGGCAACTGAGGGAAGTGAAGCGTCTTGAGGGTGAGCATGGACGAATCCTCTGGGAGTTCGGGGACGGTATAGTTGAGAAGATGATAGAAGAGCTGCTGTCTGAGCTGTTCTTGCACGTTATCGGGTACGAGGGAGTGCGTTTCGGAGAGGAGATTCTGCCACAACGGACTCTTGTCGGCATGACGTTCGACTGCATCATTGGTGGGTGCAAAGAAGGTGCTACCGTTGAGCTTATTGAGAGTCGGGATGAGACGGGCCCGTTGGATGAGAGTGATCAAGCGGGAATAGTCATGGTCGCGACTGAGGACCTCGAGAAGGGTGTCGTCTGACTGGACGGTTGGGTGCGACTGCCAGGACAACTGAGAGGCGGTGGTGGAGAGAGAGAGAGCGAGCAGCGAGAGCGGGACGCAGTTGCAGAGCCGCATGGCCAAGGTGGACGGAAGGAGAGAAAGGGCGTACTGTAGCATTACTTTGTGTTGTAATAGTATAAGCAAGTTGCTACGGACAGCGGCGAGGACGACACCCTCATCGATTCCTCATCGACATGCTCGACCTCCTCAGAACCTTCACCGGCTCTCCTTCGGGGGTTCTCCAGCACATCGTCCTCCCTCATGCTACCCTTGTCGTACGTGCGTCGCTTTCCTCCCTCAATCCAACATTTCATGGCCTGCTCTAGCTGTACTCGTCTGCCGACACAGTCGTCGTTCTTAATGCAGCCAGTCTACAGTTGATCCGCGTCCTTGTCTTCCAGGAGGTGTTTCCCGGCTTGCAAAGTCTAGGCGAACGCGTTTCCTGCATCGCTGTTGATCCTGCCATGAAGATAGTACGTCAGCTTGTCGTCGTGTCGTTCCATCATCACCTTTCGGCGTAGATTGTGGCTTCCATAAACACGCACATTGCAGCATGGTCCATGTCCGACGTTCAGATGGATACCTGGCGTGTCCACTCCTCCCTTGTGCTTCCCTATGGGGACTTTATTACTGCCTTGGACTGCCGTTCTGGTAAATCCACATTCGAGCATGGCCCCGGTGCTCCTCTCATATAATGTCAGGTTTACTCACAGTCGGCAGTCAAAGTGGCCTCTCAGTATATACATTAATCCTCGAGAATGATCTTCTCACCTGGAGCAAGAAGTGGGGTACTCGGTATGTACCTTGGGTGAATCCTCCTATCATTAGCTTGACTCGCCAGGCATACCTAGCGTCGTCACGCCTTCTCTCGCCAAACTTGCACCGACGCTAACATACATTGCGACTACGTCCTTCGTATGTCCTGCTTTCGCTTCACTGTCCCCCTCTCAACACGACATCAGGACGACAATCGAGTTAGATTATACTCCACTACTTCTGGTCAACAAACCCAAGGCATGCCACACCCACGCCCTGTCGAATCTGTCGTCTGGCGATACTCCCCAATGTCTCGAAGGTTCGTAGACACACAGTGATTTGCGTCCTGGACCAACGTCTCATTCGTAGTGGCGATCCTACACTGTTCACTATCACTTCGGACTCGGTGCTACGGGTATTTTTACCCGTTGTCGACTCCCCCCAACGACTTCAATTACACATCGCAGTCGACATCCTCCCTTCTGCAGTCCTTCCGGCTGTGTCTCAACCCTTGCCACGCTCCAAGTCAGAGATAATCTGGTTGGACAGAGAAGTTATCACGCCAACTGTCAGGGCCGTACTGGAAGCGTCGGAGATCAAGAGCGTTGAGCCGTCAAAGCTAAGGGATGTTGATAAGGATGATTGGGATCTGTTTTTACGGGTTCTCGCGGATGGTTCTCTGTTGTTGAGTGCCGTGGCAGTAAGCGTTCCACGAGGATATGACATGGATACTTCTGATCAGATTCCAGAACATTGATCGTAAACCACCAACGCTGTTGAGGCGATTCACCGTCTCACATTCGCTCCCAGGAACTTTATTTCCACCTCCTTCAAATCTCTATCTCTTACCTTGTGGCAAGAGTGGGAGCTTGACTTTGGTAACATCACCACCATTGCGTACATACAACATCTCTGCAGTCACCTTATTCAATGGGCGAGCCGACAGCCTCCAGTTAGATGCGGCCGGACCAGAGCGGACGCCTTTGGAAGAGAGTAAAATTTTGCGATTCGTCAGGACGCCAGCAGGGCGAGGGGTTGCAGTTGTGCGTGCAGACGGTGGTGAAACATGGATGGAGACGGAGGGGGGGCATAACCTTGCTCGCCTCGATTCATGGCCCTCCGCGGACCAGGTCGTAGTCTTAGACGGTGGTGCGTATGGTCTGTTACCGATGCATAGTCAATTCTCAGGGCTTCTGATGACAGGAAAACTTGTTGCTACTTACTCGAGTGACAATGCCATGTTGACATTGCATTCGAACCCCCCTTCTACTCTCCGGCTTCCTCACGTCTCATACCTTTTCTCAACACCGTCAAGGGGAGAGCATGAATCTATAGTCGCTCTGACAGAAGACAAATTCATTTTCCATATTCATGTTTCCGGTTCCCCCAATCCAATACTCATGCTCTATTCCCACAACCGCCTCCCGCTTCCCCAAGCACCGAAGCTCTTGATTGCAGTCGACCCCATGGCATGGAGCAAGTCATCGACTCTGGAGGAACATGATAACTTACTAAGCGTCTCGGACGACGGGGAACTATGTTTTTGGACTTTGGAGCACGGAAAAGATCCCGGGTGGAGGTGTACAGGAAGAGTCAGGACTGGCAGGAGTGGGTTCGGAATGGTAAGCTGCAGCTCAGCAAAGAAGTCTGTGCTAGGTATTGTTCGCTTTGTAGTCCAGCTTGGTGTTTTGTTTATCTGATGCTATCAGTTTCTGGCCATCCCGACGGGCAGGAGTTAACCATCTGGGATTCCAATGAATCAGAATTTGCCTCCGGTCTTGAACACCAAAGGATTTTCAGGTAAGCTCAAATTCTCGCTCTTCTAGGCGCACCTTCATTGTGGTACGAAGCGCATCCGAACCTATCTATGATCTCGATTGGACGTCAACTCCAGACAATCAGTCTATACTTGCTGTTGGGTTTGCCCACCACGTTGAGCTTTTATGCCAACAACGTAAAACCTATTTCGGTGACGATCCTGCCTGGACCATATGCTTCAAGATCGAGGTTGGAAGGTTTGTTTTTTCCCTACGTCAGAATTGGTGGATTGTAACTCCGCGCCACCAGATATATTCCCTATACAATCAGTGATTCAATCTGGCTCGCCAATGGTACTTTTCTAGTGGGGGTTGGACATCATATGTTTCTCTATGGCCAGACTCAGTCCTGCGAACCCAACTCCACAACCGAAAGCTTATTCGTGCATGTTGCCAGGATCAATGGCCCTCTCCCGGACTATCATCCACAAATGTTATTACAATGTCTTCTATGGGGTGCGGACCTTCACTGACATTTCCGTACCGATCATTCATCCATTGTGCAGGAAAGGTATCGCTGGTCAAGCGAATTATTATCTCCCTTGGGCAGGCCACAAGAGGTGGGAACACCTTCTGTTGGGAGCCGTTTGCTGTTGAAGATTACCTCCAAGAGGACCAATCGCCAATTGTGAGCCTGTTTCATCATTACATGCGCGATAATGTTTTATACACGTCCCTCAAGACCAAGAGACCCGCAAGATGGTACAGTTTGTTGTTTGGATCTCTAGAGCAATTGGACGCGTGAGCACATCGTCTAACCCCCTTTAGTGATTCTTTGCCTGACTCTATCACAGCGTAGATGAGGTTTTTTCTAGATCCCTCGTAGAATCCCTCATAGAGCAGCTGGAAGAACAACCACTTCCTCATCTCTCCCCTAATGAGCACGCACACCTCATAGTTCTCATACAAACAACGTTAGAGGTGGGTACAATGAGATTAGCCGAAGCCTCTTCTGACTTATTTCTACTACTAAAGATTGACGAGCAGCAGCGAGCGCTGGATGCTAACGGGCTCCGCTATGTGCTTTCCATGCGTTCATTTTACATCTTAAACCGTCGAATTGTATCAGATCCTGGAAGCCCTCGGTCAGGCGGTGGCATTCCTCGTCAAACGGGCTGGAGAGAGCGTCTTCGATACAGAGACATGATTTGGGCGTTCCACAGCGAAAGCCAGGACCTATTGTTGAGCACTTCCACCGCAGCTTGCAATGGGAAGATGTTGTGGGCGGACGCGCGAGCACTTGGTATATTCATTTGGTTGACCTCAGTCGACACGATGGTGAGATTCCGGTATGATTGTTAGTGCAGTACTATAATGACAATCTCTAGAAATCACACATGGAACTTATTGCTCGAAACGAATACATGGCAGGTGGAAATAGGGATCCTACCACATGTTCACTCTTCTACTTCGCCCTAGGAAAAGTGAAATTGGTGCATGGATTGTGGCGTCAGGCGGCGTGGCATAAGGAGCAGACAATGATGCTCAAGTTCCTAGCGAATGACTTCACACAGCCGCGCTGGAAGACTGCAGCCCTAAAAAATGCTTATGCTCTGATGGGCAAGCAACGATTCGGTTTGGTGGATTTATCCTGATATAGTGTTCTGCTGACAACATAGGGCTCAGAATATGCAGCCGCCTTCTTCCTTCTCGGAGGAAGCTTGAAAGATGCTGTAAACATTTGTCTAAAACAGCTCTCCGACTTCCAACTTGCTGTAGCCCTGGCGCGCGTAGTCGAAGGCAACGACGGACAAATATTGGGCGACATTCTGAATAACACTATATTGCCGATTGCTTTCCGCGAAGGGAACAGGTGGCTGGGAAGTTGGGCATTCTGGCTGCTACGACGCAGAGATCTGTCTGTGAGGATCCTCCTGGTAAGTTATGGGCCTTGAGTACACAGGCATATCTTTACCTTCTTCAGACTCCCCTGCGAGATCTGGCCGATTCTCTAGAAATGCAAGACCTTGAAATCGGTGAACCACACTTTGATGACCCAAGTCTTGCGCTCTTGTTCTCTCAATTGCGATCCAAGACATTACAGACTGCGGCAGGAACTAGTGAGATCTCCGGAAGGAGAGAGTTCAACTTTATCCAACAGGTTGCGCGAGTGTTCTGTCGGATGGGTCAGTGCTGCCTATTTTATATTCGCGCCGCATGACTTAGCTGATGTACGTGTAGGTTGCCATGCTCTAGCGCTTTACCTTGTTCGTTCATGGTCCTTCGAACGACCAACAACAGCTGTGCGGAATGATGCGGCTCAAACGCAGGCCCCACCGAGCCCAATCTCGCCACGTCGGACCCTAACTGGTAGTCCTTTCCTACGCAGAAGATCCTCTATCTTGATCGACATGGATGTCGAGTCCAAGACACTACCAGGGAGGCAATCCACAGAATCTGGTCCACATGGCGTGGCACAGGAGACTATCAAGGAGGAAAGTGATCTT
>JBBPSW010000005.1:14109-25996 GCA_038093775.1 Butyriboletus pseudospeciosus | reverse complement strand
ACCCTGAGCTTTTAATCTTACTTGCATCCAGTGCTCGTCGCGATGACCGACTGTGCCATTCTCGCCATCGCGTCAACGACGCGGACCGTCCATGCGCTCCTTGAAAGCATGTCGTTCGTCCTTCGCTCTGCGTCCAACTAACAGGCGATCCAGGACTCGTGAAAGATGTTGTCCTCGACGAACAAGCCTCTGCCGTGCCGTGGACGATCGTGAACAAGTACTACACAGCCGAGGTCAAGTTCTTCATCCACCAGCTCTCGTCTTGGGCCACCCTCCAAGATCAACTCTCGGCGCCCGCTCTCCTGTTCGTCTGGAACAAAGGAGATGTATGCTTCGGCGTCCCTGTTCTCCTCCTAGCACTCAACTACCTCATGTAGCCTTACCGCGACCAAATACGCAAGCTCTCTCAAGACGCATCTCAACATGAGTTCGAGGTTGCCCTTGCCATCAGACTCCCCCCCACTGGTCCGACTTTGCCTACAGAGATCGAGGATGACCAAGACGTAGATGCCTACCTGTCCTCCGAGGGCTTCGAGTTCGTCGATGTCCCACACATCGAGGCTTCTTCACCCGACCGTGCGGGTGAGCTGCAGCCATCTTCCCCACGTAGCAGCATTCACATCCATTCCTCAGGTATTCTTGGTATACCTCGGATCATTGATGCATTGAGCACCATCATGTGGCCGTCAATGATTCGGCAGACTTCCAAGCGGGTCACGACAACTGACTTCATCGGTGCGTTGCAAAGGGATCCTGGTCTTTCCTCAGACAACTACCACAATCTCGTACGACTTGTTGGAGAAAAAATATCCGGAAACGATGGGGATCGTGTGGAGCGCGAGCTCGAAGAACTGGAACGCTGGCTCGATGAGGACACGTTATCCGGTGATGCGGAGGCGCGATTTGCTGACGGTGAGGATGAATCCGTTCCCTGGAGCACCGTCGTTACTCCAGGGACCCTATCTCCTTCCTTGAGCGGTTTCATTGAAAATTCGCGCCCTACCACTCCCAAAGCAGGTTTTGATGATGATTTCAGTTCCTTTGTCTCTGCCTCGTCTGCAGGTTCCGCTGGTATCCCTCGAGCCTCTTCGGAGAGTTTATCGTCTCCTCAAGGGTTACCACCTTTCGCGTCCACGAGTTTCAGCTCTACCTTCACCTTTAGCTCCGCTTCGCCTGGTCACACTCCCACTTATGATGGCCAAGCGAGCTTCGACACGACTCGCTTAATACCCGGTGAATCTTACAAATCCCTTGGATCTGTGTCAGATTTCGGCGACCTGGACAAGGAGTTTGAACGGTCATCCAACAATAGCGATGAGAAAGGCGAAGATATGCCATCTCGTCTCGAAATTGCGGAAACCTCACGCAAGATTTTCGGTACCGTGCCTTTGTCATGCTCTTCCGCGCAGGAAGGAGATGGCGCGAGCATCCAGGCACCGACCGCCCTTGGTGGAGTGTCATCGCAAAGTTATCCCGACGAGGAACTCGATGCCGAGATGACGGACGTCAATCTCGAGCGCTTTGATTTGCAAAGCGTGTTAGGTGCGCTCCAAGGACTGAAAGAGGAGATCGCTGGGATGCCCGATAGGGAGAGGAGGAAGGCTGCGGCAAGAGTAGCCCTAGGGCTTGCATATGGGCTCGACAGCAACCTACATCCCGTAGCGAGTGAGGAACTTGTTTGAGATGTCGATGTCGACGTGTTTTGTGAGATATTGTATGACACAGGAATGCTCACTTTCGTCCCTCCCTTTGCTGTCCCTGGTGGGTGTGATTCTACATACATTCGATCAACTGATGGGTGTTGTCTAAGATACATCCTAATCGTTTGAACGCTTCTTCCTCCTGGACGCGGACAAAATCAGTCTACATCTTCGTCCACATTTTTCGCATCGCCAGTCTCATCTCTGACGCCACCTTCTGCAAAACTCATGATTCCCGCCAGGTCCAGCTTCGAAACCACATCCTCAGCGTCCCCCACGTCCATTTCCGCGAGCGCCTTGTTCACTGCCTCTAATTCCCCGACCCTCAGTGCATCCTTGAGTGCGTCACTGAACCCATTGAAGACTGTCCAGCGCATCATCAATGCTTTCCGCACTTCCTCGACGTCTAGGTCCTCGGTTCCAGGGCCCTCGAGGACGAGATCGTCGGGTGGCGGACCATCGGGTACGTTGAATGTAATGGTGGAGTCGGGGTTCTCAGGTACGAGCTGGATCTGCTCCTTTTGTGCAGTGGAGGCAGAAGCTTCAGTAGCAGTGGCTGCCACACGAGTAACAAGATGGGCATATGTATCTTCGACATCTTTGACGAAGATAGGCACCGCACGTTTATCGCCTGCAATCATCCTAGAGTCACGATGAGTCCTGATGTGATCACGCTGAAGCGGTAACGACCCACTTCTGGAAGAACACCCTCACACCATCACGGCCCAATTTGTCGCAGTATTGCAGAAGCAAGCTTTGGTGCACGCATTGCTTCGCATATTTCTCACGTCCATCTCCCTCTGCCTGGAAGGCGGCGACAAGGAGAGCATCAGACGCACCTGGAACGACGACGTCGCGATTGCTCTGTATGAAGGCAAAGGATTGGGCATAGTCCCAGAGCGGTAGCTGGGAGAAACGAGCGAGGGATGGAGTGAGCTCTGGTAGATCTTCTTGTTGCTCGTCCTCGTTGGAGGCGTCTGCAGCCGAAGGAGGGACTGCGGGGGCATGAGAGGAAGAGGCGACAGGGTTGAGTACTTCGTAAGTTGTCGTTTTGGTTGTAGTCGTCTTGGCTGTTGTAGTCGTATCCGAGATCGCATTCTTGATCGGGGGTGGGGCAGGTTTGGGAGGGACATACTGGAAAGCATCGTGCAAGGGTCGGTATTGTAGGCAAGCTAAGGGCGACACAGGACTGAAATACCTTGCTTTCCCAACCCTCGTGGATATCTTCGCTAGTGATGTGCTTCTTCTGCTCCTTGAGTTCTACTTCGAGGTCAGCCTTGAGCTTGCGCGTATGGTCCGCAAGCTGGGTGATGTGCTTTTCGAAACCGTCGAGGACGGCTTTCTCCTTTTCGTCCTGGGGCAGAGCCTTGACGCTGTCGTAGATCTGGAGAAGAAGAGAGAGAATCATGCCGTCGTATGTGGGCTGGTCCTTTGCATTGGTGGGTGGTGCTGCAGGGGATGGGTTTGACTGGAGACGATCGACGAGATATTGGAAGAAGGGGAGACCGGTTTGAGATTGTCCAACATCAGCGTCTTCTGCGAGGTCGCCTGTAGCACTGGCGGGTGCACCGGCGATGCGCTGTTTGATCCTGACGAGGCGGGGATGGAGGATGTTGTTGCACGCGATCTCGGCGCTGAGAGCCTCGATCTTATGCTTGCGGGCCTCGCGCTTCTCGTGGATGTCGCGCTGTTTCCATCGGATAAGAGAGCGTTTATCGACGTTGGGGTGACCCTCGATGTCGGAGTCGTCTGAGAGCTCGAGTTGGTCCCACTTGGAGTAGTTGAGAGGCATGGTGGATGTCGTGGACGAGGGTTATCGATGTCCGTGGTGGCAGACTGACAACGGAAAGTTCTCGAATTCAAGTCAATGGGTCTGACGCTGATCGCCGATCGCCAGCGCTGCCAGCGCTGCCGTTCCCGTCGCTGAGGACGTAGAGCTCGCTAAACCCGACGGGGGTCCGTGCGAGTGGCTGAACCATTCGGGGGTCGCTCGCATCTTTGCTCTCAACACCCACCACTCAAAGTCCGTGCAATGGACACCGACATCGAGCAGCCACAGTCAGTCCCACCATTCACCGCCTCAGCTCTGGACATGGCCTCCTCCTTGCGTGCCGCTGCCCTTTTGTCCAGAAAGCGCCGGAAGATTGATCCTGACGCACCCTCGCTACCTCCGCGCCTTGCTCCAGAGCCCACCCTGCAACTCGACTATGGTTACGATGATCCAACAGCCACTCAGTCCGACCGCAAGTTGTCCCCAATTTTACAACACGCATTCCCAGAGCCGTCAGACCACATAGACGACATCGAGGACGGTCAGATTCGTGAAGAGGGCGAAATCAGCGATACCGAAACTTCACCTCCACCACGACGTTCACCCACTCCGCCCCCGAGGTTGAGACAACGGCCGTTTGTTCCACAACCCCAGGAATCTGCACGAGTTGAAATCCCCCTGCCCCCACGCCCACCATCTCCTATCGAAGCCCCAATAACTTCCCCGTTGGAACCATCTGATGCTCAGGCATGGCCACCTGCTGGTATTGAACCTTTTGTAGTCGAGACACCTACCTACCGACTTGATGCTAATCATGTCAGACCAGGACTCACTAGTTCGTCACCAGTCTCACATCAGTCACCCTCACTACTGACTTCACTTTTAGTGACCCAGGATCAATACAACACTGCCAAAGACATTGTTCTTGACCTCCTTGGATGGGGCGTTCCTCCCGAGTATCTAATGGAGTGCGGCTTGAGCCAGCACGTCATCTTCTACGTTTTTTCGGAACTCAATCTACGGCTTCCAAACAATTTGGATACAAGTGGGCTCATTCCGTACCCCACACCTGAGATACTCGCACTTATACCAGTTTCTCCATCGTTGTCCGCGCGTTCGTTACATTCTTCGTCTTCGACAATGCCTCCTCCGTCTGTCATTCCAGCCCGAGCTTCTCTTGCAGAGCGTGTGAGTATGGAGCGCATCGATACTCGGATGTCCTCACCCGACCGCTTTCCGTACATCAAGGCTGAGCCGAGTTCGCCATCATCCGTCGATCTCTCCAATCCTCATTCATTGCTCGTGATAGAGCAGCAACGACGCCAGGAGCTACTTGCCCGCAAAGCTGTCATCGCCTCACGAAAGGTTCGGCAAATCGAACCCCTAGGTTTTGCCGCTCCATCCCAAGACCAGGACGTTGATATGGGTGTAATTCCTGCTCAATCAGTTGACGATTTTTTGAAGACGATTGAGGCTACTCCCCATCTGGATCCCCGTGATAGTGACAACCACAACCGAGAATCCTCTGTTGGCACAATTTCCTTCTCGAGTTCGGAGCGCATGGAGGTTGATGACCTAATTCCTGGTCTAATTGGCGCATCTAGAGATACTTCCACTTGTTCGGCAGGACCTTCCCCAAGCCCGGCCATTTATACCGAAGTTCACTCTCCTATGGCATTGCCTACCGAATCAACGGACAACGAAGGGTCTACCAGCAATGGCACGGAACGAGGCTCAGCGACGTCTGTGGATATGGCTGGCTCAGGCTCACTCACGCCCGTCCTGCAAGGAAACCTGAGTTATGCAAGTTTAGATGGCGACAATGGCTATCCACAACGCCGAGGCATGAAGCGTCCCGTGGCAGCTGACTTTGTAGACTTTGACAGTGGCCCGGGATCCTCGCGTGGTCACGGAGGCTCATCTTCCAATGGGTATTCCAATGGCGGACACCAACTGTCCAAACGGAAAGCTGGTAGTTTCGCTGGAATTAGCGGCATGCGGCGTTGCGTAATTGAATTGAGCGATAGCGAAGACGATGGTGACAGTCAAGTGAGAGGGGATCATGTAGGGAATGGCGACATTCGGGAGTATTCTCCGGCAGTGACTACAGCATTCACTACGCGTGTTCCACCACGGCTCGCCGTGACTCCGACGATCCCTCTGTCTGTAGGGGTTACCAATAGCAATACGGGGGGGCAGCCGCTGCCCACGGCGCCTGCCACGAATGCACTCGCCGAAAAGGAGGAAGAGATCAAGAGAATGCGACAGCTGATTGCTCAAAGGGAGGAGTCGAGGTTGAAAAAGCTCGCAGCCGTGAGTCCTTGCAGGTCGTCGTCCCAAGAGGTGCTTAGCGTATGGGTAGATATCTGGTAAGGTACCGGCCCGGGACGGAACGGTGATGGTAAAACAGGAAGAAATACGGGCCGGTTCAGTGGACCCCCCCTCAGGAGATGCGGAGAACAGTCTGTCGAGAAAACATGGCTTTGACCGGTCCGGAGGTGTGTTCCGCGTTCGCTGGTTTTGTTCATACGTTGACCCTTTTTAGATTCAGATATTTCGGCAACGGTGGATCCAGATCTTCTCACCTCCGACAACTCCGGGATGACCTCCACTGGTAACCGAAATGACTTATCAGCTCAAGAGACGTCCACCATTGGTTCTCTCTCTCGGTTCTCCGCCAGTCCGACAGCCGGCTGATATACTTCTTTTGCTCTTCCACCCCCCTGTCGTCGCCGTTCTCTTCTTTTTTTTAAAAAATCTACAATCATTCTAATTTTTCCTACTCTTTATACCTTCATTTCTCGTTCCCTTACCTCTTGGTTGTATTTCGTGGGGCTCTCACCGGTGTGGTTTCATTCTCATTACCGCCGGTGGGTATTTGACTGGGGGGTTGCAGGACGCGAACTATCCGTGCAGGACGGGGACTCTGAAGATGATCAAGGTATGTTCGCCGTTTTACTCATCCCCGTCTTCTTCTTCCCCTTGCCCCGGTGCTCATAGCCTGCTTTTTGTTCTAAACAATCTTGTTCCTTGTGGCTTCCTTAGACTTGATGGTTACTGGAGAGACACAGTTCGCACAAGTGGCAAGAATCCGTCCCTTTTTTCATGTCAACCTGCTTCCTCCTTCCTGACTTCGCCCCCTTTTGCTTTCCCCCTCTCTTTCCACGCGACACCATAATGATATGCTTAGGTATTTTCGTCGAAAGAGGATATTCATCAACAGTCCTTTGCCGCCGGTGATTCTGGAACATCATCATCGGCACAGGTGCGTGTTCTAGTCTGGCTCGTTATGGAGGCCATGTGGCCTGATGTGTTGATGTGTGCTGATGTAAATTGGTGGTTGCCGTTGGCGATAGGTCCTGCGGCCCCAATTACCGCAATCACGAAATCAAGTTCCTCCGCAACTATTAAGATCTGACTTTCCATTGTACGATTCCCCTCTCTCTCGATATCCGCTCCTTCGACCTCGATCCGGACCGGACGCAAGCGCTGCGAATACCTCTTTTGTCGACTTGCAGTCTGAGTTAACTACTGCATCGCAAGCCAGTGCTCGTAGTACCTCCCCTCCTAGTGTACATTTTCCGTCTCCTATTTCCTGCACTATAGGCGCTGTGTCCTCTCACTCTTCCTCCCCTATTCCTCTCCCAGACCTCAAGCAATTGAAGCAAGCGGTGGTTCACCGTTCACTTGTGCAATTGACTAGGCGCAGTACGGATCTTCGGGTGTGCCCGTACGAGGTGCCCGGTGGCGGCGTATGCCGTGACAAGGACTGTGGAGAGCTGCACCTCGACCAAATAGCCAAAGAGCCAAGCGGTGCGTCATGGAGCTACTTTATGTGCGAGCTGACCGAACGTGTCCATGGTGTCTTACTGTCCGACCTGTTACTGCCGGGTTTTCAGATACGGAGGTTGCGGCATACGTCCATGAAATGCTTCCACGACCGTGGAACGGACGGTGCGACGTGCGGGCGATTGAGATTGCGCTCGAAGGCGTTCGACTGCGTGGAGACGCCACAGACATTGACGGCCGTGTCCGGGAGGCGCTTGGTGGACTTGGTATACCGATGATTTAACGCCCCGCTGACTTGGTCTCTTGTCTGGCCAGAACGTGATCGACACCCGGTACACGCCATTCTTTTTTTTCCCTTGAAAGAAAGAAATTGTTCGAGTGTCAAAATAACAGGGAAAAGGAAAGAGCGCTGAGCGCCACGGGAGACCACGCGATGCGATATATGTTGTACTTGGCTCGCTCTTGGTTTTTTTTCTTTTTCTTTTTTAATTTTATATATTTGTTGAATATGGCAGTGCGAAAGGTGATTGATCCGAAAAAGGGTAATGATGAGATAACCATCCGCGGAAAGGGGAGTTGTGAATTCCCAAAAGGAAAGATGTGGGAGTGGCGGCTGCGGAAGCAGATGCCCGGGGATTACCGGGAGTGCCTGACGGTGGGGATATACTCCGACGGTGCCAAATAAACAAACACAGTGGGGTGTCTTTTTTTGATCGTCCGGACTGAGACAACACACGCCCCCGTTGACACTCCCTCCCTTTTCCACCTCCTTCCAACTTCAGCGATTCCTTTTAAGGACGCCCTCCGCACCCTTGCTGACATCGTCACCTGCCCGCCCATCGTCGTCCACATCCCCAACTAAGCGTCCTCCCTCCACAAACATCGTCCTCGTCGCCATCGACGCCATCCCCGTCCATACACTACATGGCCTATCGCCATCTCCCATCTGCAAACAACAGCTCGCCATCTTATCCGTATTCCAAGACCGCGGCCCATCACGGTCAGCAGCCTTCCCTTTCCGGCCAAAACATCCAGGACGACCCTACCTCATCCTCACCGACGATGCGTAAGCGCCAGCGCACGGGCCTTGACATCTCCAGCGCCGCTGTAGCCGATCCCCAGCAGCAGCCGCCTCAGACAGCTCCACCGCCACACCAACAGCAACCCCCGCATCTCCCTCAGCAGGGTGCCGTCCCAGAGGATGGGTTCATCAACGATCAGGATGCCGTCGAGAGCGCTGGCGATGACGACGACGAAGAGGAAAAACCAAAGGACAAGAAGGCAGGAAGACGCAAGATTAAGATCGAGTTTATTCAGGATAAATCAAGACGTCACATAACATTCTCCAAAAGGAAAGCTGGTATGCGATCACCTTCCTTTGCCTCTCTCGTGTTTTTTCCTGAAAATGCTGCTTCACTTTCGCAGGCATAATGAAAAAGGTATATACGTCCATCGTGCCGTCGCCTATCGCTTATCTAACTCACTTTTTACAGGCCTACGAGCTCTCCACTCTCACAGGTACCCAAGTGCTGCTCCTCGTCGTCTCAGAAACAGGTCTAGTATACACCTTCACGACCGCCAAGCTACAGCCCCTCGTCACACAACCTGAGGGCAAAAATCTCATTCAGGCTTGTCTCAACTCGACTACCCAAGGTGGTCCTCATGGCGGTGCCCTACCACCTAACGTGCCCGTCGGGGCCCCCATGAACCGCTCCACGCAGTCCATACCCATGCCTCCCGGCGGCACCACCAATCTTCCTGGCGGTCTTTCCATCCCAGGCGGCCCCGTCGGTGGTCCTGGTCCCACCAAAGAGGATGGTGACGAAGAGGGCGATGATGAAGTCACCCATGGTGGCCGCACTGCGTCCGCTGGCGATAAGCGTCGCCGCCGTCCCTCTACTACAGCGGCTTCGGCCTCAGGTCGCGCTGGACCCGGCTCCCCTCAAACACCAAACAGCACCATTCCTCCTCCCCTTTCCATTCCCGGCGCCTCTCAACACCAACCCACAACCCAGGCACCGCCACCTCCGCAAATCTCTCTCGGCTCTCCGACGAGTCCACAGCAACAACACTCACAGGTGCCTTCGTCCCCGCAATATGGCCCATCCCCAACAGGGGGTTACGCTCCCCATGGTCAGCATCATGGTCACCATGCTGGGAGTCCTACGGATGCGGGCATGTATGGCGGACATATGATGCCTGCCCCACCCTACTCGTATCCCGGACCTGGCGGTCCAGCAGGGCAGGCCGGTCAGCCTCTAGGTGGGCTTGCAGCGGCTGCTGCTCAGCACAATCATTGGGCGCCCCCACCACAGGCCGGACACTATGGAAGGAGATGATGCATGATCGTTGACGACTTTTTTTTGTTCACGAGTTTTTTTTACGCCCGCTTGGTCGGCGTTCCCGCGTTGATGTGTTCTTTTTTTGTCTAAATCGGTTCGTAGCCAATCTATGCACTCCTCGTCGTCTGGTCATTCTTCTCTTGCCTCCTTAGTCTCTTTATTCCCTTGACTTCCTTTCTTTTCTGGTACTTACATCCACGCACTGCTTCTGTTGAAATTGTACACTAATCGATCAATGCCCTGCATGACGACTCATTGCGTTTTGATTGCTATGCAACCTTGGTTATAGGCTGTTCTACTACCCATTAGGTTAGTGATGCCATCGATCTTGAGCCCATTACATTACAACTCAGGTATCCTCGAGGACACGTTATTTCCGTCGGTAGACTGGCAACATGAACGAACCTCTGTGGGGGCACATGAATACACCGATTTTGGATGGTCGTTCAAAGTGAGTAAACCTGCGACGCGCGGCATCTCCCTCGGCCCCAGGGTCGGGCGAGAGAGCTGAATTCGCGGAGTGGTCCTCCTCGATTGCGTCCATTCGGTAGGTTGTGCCATTTGAGGATCGGCAATACTTGTCTGCAATACGAGGACGTTTTCAGACAGCCTTTCGCTCACAGTCCATAAGCGAACCATGGATCTGCTTTGGCCAAATACGTCGTCTCGGATTTCGTTTAGCTTTTTGCCTGATCGAGGAAGGAACGTATCAGTATCTCTGCAACCGTCCCCTCTCACGGAAGCCCTGTTTCTCGTAGCTCCTCGGGCTCGCCTGTTGTGCTGGCGGTCTTGGCTCGATAGCGCGGTCATACTGCGACTGGCTTCAGCTTGACTGCGTGCTGTCTCTCGTGCCAGGGCTCTGGCAGACACAGGAAATTAGTCCTTTGTTGGTATTACACATATTTCACGGTGATTATCTACCGTTCCTAGCTGTCATCCTATGCGTGCCTTGGTGCACTGTCGTGGGTACCGCCCATCACCATTTTCTCAATCAAGCAGTGCATCAAGATCATACGCACTCTTCTCTCTTTTGACCACACGAACACCGATCATAGCGATCGGTGCCGCAAAGGAGGAAATATAACGGAAAGAGACTGCGGTGTGGCCCAGCGACTTGACCATCGAACTGTCCTCTTCCCAGTCAAGGGCCACTGCCAAGGGTGCTGTCAGTGGGTGACATGGACAGCTGGTAGGATTTCACGGCGTTCCTTTGCGCCACCACTGAGCGCTTGGTACTGTATCACGTCTACTTCTGATGACGAGCTGTATGTCTCGCGTTAGAGGTGTGCGAATTCGGAGCTAGCGGGGAACGACCACCCTCGGTCGCGGCTTTCCTTGAATATAATATCGCGTACGCAGAAACTCGCTCTAAGTTACAATTATCAAGTATTATTGCCACGTATTCTCGCTATCCCTGAAACGAACGACGGCACGACGAAGATCGTTCCCACAAACTGGAAGCGTAAATGTAGCAGATGCGGCTAGTGGCGAGATAAGATATGGCTATTCAGAGCGGTCATCGCTCCAGATGACCTCATGGGAAGATGCAGCGTCGGGGGATAACGAACGTTTGGTTCTACAGTGGGCACGAAGCATGTTTGCCAGGAAGATTCGGACCAAACCTGCTTTTTTCCCAGAGGAGTCGGTACCTCGACCTTCCATACCGAAAAAGGTCACATGAGTCCATGCCCTCATGTACAGGACCGTTCTAATCAGCAGTACTGATAACGATGGCGACAACAGGCTGAACCGAGCAAGAGCCGATAAAAGTACTTCCCGGTTGCAAATTGAATCAACGCACATGATGCGGCACAATTAAAATACCGTGGGAGTCGTCTCTTAGAATCCTGCACCGTACGGCAATGTCATGCACATAGGAGTTGGTGAGGATGCGACGGAGAGAGTAAGCGGTCAGCAGGCGATGCCACAGGGCTGCCGTCAGACACTTCCATTCCATTTCAAGGTTTGATTGACATGCGTATGGTTGCGGCGATGGAGTGAACGAGACGTAGCACCGAATGTCGTGATTGATCAGGAGCGCGAGTCGGACAACACCTCGTGTCTTTCGCTGATCGAACAACAAGATGGCCTGATATGACCCCCCCTGCGAGACATGGAGAACGTCGCACACTTTGCTGAACACCGACTACAAGGTATTCTGCATCCCGGTTTGACCGGTTATACGTGAAAATGAGGGACGATTGAAAACACGCGCGTTTCAAGCTTCGGAACTTCCGTGTGATGGAGCGCAGCCAGTATATGGGTGGCCGTCCAAACCGGGCACT